>RJWM01006012.1:0-87341 GCA_004363535.1 Dasyprocta punctata
AAGAAAAAAGAAAAAAAAGAAATGTATGAAATTGATAGTATAATTTTGTGATAGCTGTGGTGTTAAAACCACACAGTGCAAAGAAGGGATGAAAGAATTCACTTATCTAGAGTCACACAATTGAAAAGTGTTTTGTCACATGTTACATAGCATTAATTGAGCTCCTACCACATAACAGATGCTTTAAATGCCATTTCATCTAATCTTAATAGCAAATCTTGAAACTCTATTATAATGGCCACATTATAGATGGAGAAAAAAAATTTAGAGGGCTAAATGACTTGCCAAGTCCACAGACTAACTAGTACTGGGCCCCCATTAAAACAAGAGCAGCACAAGGAGAGTATCTCTGGCAGCAACAGCAATGTCCTGCAGTTGGCAAATGCTAAATAAGTATTTATTAAGAACTAAGCAGAAGGGCTGGGGATATAGCTCAGTGGCAGTGTGCTTGCCTAGCATGCACAAGGCCCTGAGTTTAATCCCCAGTACCACCAAAAAAAAAACAAAAACAAACAAACAAACAAAAAAAAACCCAACCAGAACTGACTGACTCCAAATACTTTGCTCTTTCCATAACATCACTTTCTACTCTGAAAGTCTTTCATTTATTTATTGTTTGGTTTTTTGAGAAAAGGTCTCACTATGTACTCCAAGCTGGCCCTTAACTCACTATGTAACCCAGGCTGGCCTTGAATTTACAGTGATCCTCCTGCCTCCACCTCCTGAGTGTGGGATAACAGGTATGTGCCACTGTGTCCAGTTTAAAACAGTCTTTTAAAAGATCAAAGATCCTTCTGCTCCCATGAGAAACTGTGGTCCAGTGCAATGTAGTTAATTTGTCTATAAATAACTAGAGTGCCTCGGCCAAGAGTAGAACTCAAGGTTCTAGAGACCTGAGAGTATTTCCTTTTGACCATGAGGCAGAGACAAACTGTGGCCTACCTCCTTTCCCCCAAGAAAACTGGGGACTGGAGAGAAACAAGGAAGAGTTCTGTCCAAAACTTCTCATCTAGAAACTAACAGAAGCCAACTTGATGCTGGAGGGAGTTATGACCCCCAGCACAGGGGTAGACACTTCAAGGTTACTTTCTTACTTACAACACAGGAATGTGATGTTGAGATTGGTCTACTTCTGAGACTAGGCAGCTGCAACCTGACAAGAGCTAATTATCACACAAGTGTATTCTAGTAATATCAATTAAAACAGTCTCCAGTTGTTATGGCTTGTATGTAGATATCACCAGAAAGCTTCATGTGGTCATAGGTGGGATTTTTCACAGGTGGCTGAGTCTAGGGTGCGTGATGCTGGGATCAAGGGTGGGTGATTACTAACCTAGTCCACTGATTGGTTTGGTATAGTTCTGGGTGTGGATAATGGGAAGACCCTCCCTGGATATGAATGCTACCAGCAATAAGGGCATGCAGCCTGGACAAAACATAAAGAACAGAAAAGAGGGACACTACATCTCTTGCCACTTTGCTACTTTGCTCTTGCTGCTCTGCTGCCTTCTGCCAGCCATGAACTGATTCTCCTCAGTGATGCCCCTCTACCATGCCATCCTGCCTTGGGGTGAGCCAACCATGAATTGAAACCTCTACAAACTGTGAGCCAAAATAAACATTTCCTCTTCTAACTTTGGGTATCAGATATTTTGTCTCAGCAATGAGAAAAGTAACTAAGATGCCAGTGTTGAACTTTTTCTATTTTTCTTTTGAGGAAGGGACTTACCATTTCCCAGACTGGCTAGAACTCACTATTCTCCTGTCTTGGCAATTTCTTTTTTGTAGTGGGAAAACAGGTGTGCATACCACATCCAGCTTGGATGCTTTGTAAGGAAGCAATGTGTGTTCTACTAAACATCTTAGGTATACCCAGACAGCTTATATATATTTTGCCAAATAGATCTTTTCCTTCCTTTTTTTCATTTTATTTTTAATATCAAAGAGAATGGCTCTGCATAGCCCATTGTTACTATAAGTTAGCAACTATGGTACCTCAGGTATCTATTTGTTAAGTATTGAACTGGGTGTGTGCCTATGCTAGGTATGCTGTAAAACAAGTGTATATGTAAGTATATATATATATATATATATATATATATATATACACACACACAAATAAATAAAAGTTTACAATATTCTAGAATTTCAGAGAGTATTAGAGAGACCATGTAAAAATGACCAAACCTATCCCAATGCCACAAACATCCTTACTGTCTGAAATAATGCACAATTAAATTGTTATGCTACACAGGCCAAAGTTTTAGACCATCTCAAATATTCTTTCATTACTTTCGAGCTCTGTACCCTTCCTTTTTCTTTTACCATTTTTTCCCCCAGTACTGGGATTGAATAGAGGGTGTTTGCACTGAGTTACATGCCTAGCTCATTTTTAAATTTTGAGACAGGTTTTGCTAAGTTACTAAGTTGTCCAGGGTGGGCTCAAATTTGAGATTTTTCTGCCTCAGCAGAGTCCTACATTATAGGCCTGAGCTACCAGGCCCAGGTCCCCTCATCCTTTTTTCTTTTATTATATCTGAGTATTTTGTGTATTAATCTCTTCAAAGTGTCAAGATTGAGTGAAAATGAAGCAGAGCCAGTTCTAGTTACACCCACCTTGGGCTCCCCACTCATAAGTTTCTGGCAATAGCTTGCAGAAAAGCTATCAAACCACTCCTGATTTGGAAAGAAGTCATGGACCTTATCTGCAGCTCACTGGCTGACAAAACCACATCAAAGAAGACTAAGTGTGGCCATAGTAGCCACACGGATATACCCTTTTCAGCCCTCGTGTATGCCTCCCTGGATTCTTACACTGTGCCTGGGGTGTGCCCTAGGAAAACTCACTTGACATCACCACACACTGGAACTATTTTCCTGGACTATTGTTCCTCTCTCATCTCTCGACTTAGTAACTCCACTTGCAAAGTGGAACGCTGGGCAAGGTTAGAAAGAAATCAGGCCTGGATACCAGGTGCGGCTCCTGTCATTAAAAAATGATCCACAATTGCTTTTTGCCCTTCTGTCTCCTCCTTGGTCCACTTTTGCTTTCCCCTAATTTTTACATTTTATACATCCTGGATTGTTTTCTAAATATAGACATTCTCCAACCTCAGTGGAAAGACCATCTATTGAAAGCAGAGTGATAGCAAGTAATGTGCCCAGCAGGCAAATCGTAAAACAAATAGAGGGTTCACTCAGCACTTTTTCTTCTGCTGCACAAAAGAACCCAAATAAGGCTCCTGGAAACATGGGTTGAGTAATCAAGTCCTTTTCCTGGATGTACAACAGCACAGCTTTGGGAGATAACTAATTCAGCTCATGTAATTGTACGCCCATCTAGAAGAGGAAAAGGAAGCACAAAAAGAAAGAAAAGGAGAGCAGGCCAAACTTGTAACCGCTTGCCCTCCTTCTGCACCTGCCATGACTTGCAAGCAGAATATTGTGTCCCAGCTGGCCACTTGTCCTGAATTCTAAGACCCCAAGGCACCCATTGCCCTTGGAATTAAAGAATTACAAATGGAATTTTTGCACCTGCAAATTAAAAAAAAAAAAAGATAGTGAGAAAACTTGGAAGAGATCCCTTGAAACATTTCTGTCACTCTTGTCAGGCTGTGTTTACTGCCCCTGGTGAATGCTAACCAGACATATGAAGAAGGACTCTTGAGAACCATTTTGTTTTCTCATTGAAATTAATTTTGGTTCCTACAGATTACCATAGACATATACTGGCTGCAGGTGTGCCAAAGCTAGCATTAGGAGGAAATCCAGCAAGTTTCACAGAGATGGTTAATGATTCCTGCAAAATTAATTTAAATTGAAACAGGATAAGAACATATGGAAAGAATCAATCATTCCTCATTTCAAGTGAATATTATTTTAGCATGCATAGATTTTTGATATAATTTTCTTTCTTTCCCTTAAGGGTTGGGATGTACTCACACACTAAGTCTTTGCAAAAGAGAAGATTTTTTTTTTCCCCAGGAAAGAGGAAAAATGTGTCTCATAAATCTTTTTCTTTGTCTAATGTTGAAATGTACACCTGGGGCTCCACAGACACTGATAAAAGCCCTCCCAGAAAACAAAACTCTGCTCTTGGGATAATTATGCTTTCCTAGTGTCTGGATACTGGCTCTGGCTTCCATTTAGAATCAGATCTGGGTTCACTTATTATGCATGGCCACATTCACTGGACGGTTTATAGAATTTAAATGTGAAATGAGAAGAAAGCTCAGAAGCAATGGCAGTTGAATGGAATTATAAAAGTAGTTTTCAAGTGTTTGGAAGGGAATGGCTACATAAACAAAAATTCCACAACCACATGTTCACACCACCACACTACCACATTCTCTACATAGGAATAAAACAACTCATTTTAAGAGATCGGCTCCCTGCACCTAAGGTACACTAATGTGGTTTCTTTTTCTCCATGATGTCCTTCTAATAATATTTAGAGTTTATTTACCTAAATTATTTATATCTTATTTTAGAAAATGTTTAAGGTAACATTAAATTTGTTTAGGATAACATTATTAATATAAATCCTCTTCCACATCAACCAGAGGTTTACTGAGATCAGTATTTATTTGACAAATATAGATTAAGATTTTGCTCTGTAGTAGGTGTTATTTTAGGCCAGGAGTAAAAGACATACAAAGAAGAACAAAGACTACTCGCCTTATTTTTGAGGACCATACAATTCAGGGATGAAACTGACACAAAAACCTCTAAATGTAAATATAACAAAATTGTTCATTCAAAAATAATATACTGATCTTTTTCTCTTCATTTTAGGTTTATTTTCACATGTAGTTTTTTGATATCTATTATATGCCAGGACTTATATTAAGAATTGGGGACATAAATTTGGATACAAAAATTCAAAGAATTTTAAAATAACATTCTATAATCCTGGGGACAGCAGGAAACAAATCAGAAGATAACCATTTGTTGCATCTGTGCCAGTGGAGGTAGAGCAGAGACTTGAGGGGAAAAAAATTCCTATGTGGCTTGGGAAGAAATTCTTAATTCTGTGAAGGACAGAGGCATAGGGAGTGGTGGAGAGCTAATGACCATCTATTTCAACTTTCCTTAGGCTATTGTTACAGCCAATCACTGTTTGCCTCAGGTTCATCATCTGGGAAGCAGAGAGCTGATGGGAAAAATTAATTCCAGATTCCAGTAGTCAGGGTTCAGACATTAAGTGTACAAAAATCTACAAAAGAGATCATTGGGAATTGGCTGCATAAGTAAAAAAAAAAAAAAAATTAAAGGGATACAAGTTAACTAGAAAAGTAAATCTTCTAGGGAAAAGGAAAGCTGAAAGAGAGCAAGGTACAGACAAAATGAGATAATAACAGGCCAGAATAACATTCTTCTGGTTTTGCCAACTAGAATCCTGAACAAGTCCTCAGTCAGTTGGTATAATCATGACTTTACGTGCTCCAACTGCCTCGCTAATCAGTAGAGGGCTGGGGTTATGTCTAGTCATTGCTGTCTCTAAACCTCAGCATTTAATCTGGCCCAGAGTTGGCCTTCAATAAGTGTTGCTTGAATAGATTTTTAAAAAAGTCAATCAATTGAAGGTGAGAATAGAAATAAGTATATGTGTTCTGTACACTTGAGGCTTTAACTATATCCTGTAAGTCTTGGAACATCGCACCTGTATCATTTTCACTCATGTCAAAGCATTTTCTGATTTCTCTTTGACCCCTTGGTTAGTTAGAAGTGTGTCATTTAACTTCCACATATTTGTGTCTCCTAGATTTTCCACAGGAAAATGATAGCATTAAATACCTCAATTTGAGAAGCCTGAGATAAACAGTGATGGGAGAGAATGAGAGGGAACAGAGGAGAAGGTAAGTAGAGGTTTCCTGGTGGTCCTGCCTATTCATTCCACTATGAAGAACATATGTCTGTCCACATGTGATCTTCGAATTGGGAAGGTATGACACAGCACAAGCAGGATTCCAGACAGGTGATAGAGTACCCTGGTTAGGAGGTTAGGTTCAAATTACCATGTTATCATTTTTTGGCTGGATGCTCTTTGGAGAGGTGTTTCATTTCTTTGGGTATCAGTTTCCTCACTTGTAAAATGGAGCTAACAGTAGCATGTATTTCATAAGGTTATCATAAGAGCAAAAGTAACTTGCACAAAACACAGCACCATGGAAAGTTTCTAATGAATATGCTGCTATACTCCCCTGCCCACTCCTGGGTTTCAATCCTGGCTCTGCCCTACAATAGCTATGTGACTTGGGCCATGTCACTTAACCTTCCTACATCTCACTATCCACATCTCTCAAAGGGGAGTCAGAGCCTCTCATAGGTTATGATGAATAGCTGAACTCATATAGATAAAGCTCTTAAAATATTCCCCAGTCAAGCTAAGTATGAACCTAGTTCCTGTGCTGTTGAAATTCAAATTCTTCTTAGCTTTGTTTGGAAAGAGATGGAAAATAATACACAATTAAGCAAAAAGTTGCAAATTGAGATGAATGGTATGAAGGCAATAAAATTAAAGTAAGGCTGTATAGTGAGAGAAAGCTAATATATTAGTGGGTCAGGGAGCCTTTCTCAAGGAGGAAACACTAGAGCTGAGAGCAAAAGGACAGAATGAAAAGGACCAAAAGGCTTTTTTTCCCCCTTCATTACTAGGGATTGAACGCAGGGCCTGGTGGATTCTAGGTAAGCACTCTTATCAGTGAGCTACACCCCCAGCCATTTATTTTATTTAATTTTGAGAAAAGTCTTGCTAAATTGTTTGGGCTGGCCTCTAACTTGTGATTCTCCTGCCTCAGCCTCCTTTGCAGCTGGGATTACAAGTATGCACCACTATACCCAGCACCAAGGAACAGTTTAATATCAGTCTTGTCAAGAACTGAAGAAGAAACCTTCATGGCCAGGAGTGCATTTCAAATCAAATTCTTAACAATACTGGCCATGGCAGAAATTCTTAACATGAATATAACATGTTTACGTAGACATGATATAAACTGATATAACATGAGATAGGAGCACAGGGGTCAAATACAGATGCTTTAACCTTGCTGGGCATCAAATTGAGCTGACACACATGCTACAGTGGGTACTAATATGCATGCATTTATATATGTGGACCCTTGCAGATCTAAACTTTTCTAAAAGATTAATCAGATCTAAATCTTCCCAATTAATGACATATTTAAGGTACTCAAAAGGACAGAAGAAGCAGAAAGAACTCTTATTTTTAGGCTTACACCAAGACAAATTAATCTACAACACTAATTGATGTGTGATTTGTTTCCATGTGTCAAATATCTTGCTATATAACACATGTGGTTGTGCATGTTGTGTTGCAGTAGTGTTTTATTTATTCTTTTCTTTTTTTTTTTTAGTAGGGTCTTACTATGTAGTCTAGGCTGACCTTTAACTTACCTTGTAGCCCAGGCTGGCATCGAACTTGTGGCGATCCTCTTGCCTTAGCCTCTCAAGGCTAGGATGATAGGACTGTACCGCTATGAGTGCCTGTAGTGCTTTAAATAGAAATATACACATTAAAAAAAGAGAAAAAATGTCTGTAAAACCCCTAACACAGGGGTCACTAAACATCAGTGTCACAGAAGTTTGAAAAGCAGTGCTGCAGGAAGATCCCAGGCAAGAAAAAAATGAACTTACCACTGTTCTCCATTGTCTTCCAATTGGCCAGTTTCATTCCACTCATTCAATTGACAAATGTTTTCAGCCCTGTCCTCTTACTCTTCACTATCTATCCTTCTGTCATCTACTCTGTGCCCTTTCTGGCACTGGTTAATGCTCTGGAAGGTAGGAGCTGCCTCCTAAGGACTACATCAATCAGGATCAATCTTTCCTCTGCCATTCAGTTCCCTACAGCCAGCAGGAGCAAGGCACGAGATCAAGGGCAGATCCTCTCGCTGTTCTGGATCCAAGGTTTGGCAGTGCGTGGACTAGTGCACTGAGGGCCCTGCAGGGTGACACTCTAATGCACCTTCCATGCCCACCAACACTCATAACATCATTTTCTTCCCTTCATTCTAGGCTTGAGTGGGAATGGCTCCCCGCTTTTGCAAGTTTTGGCGCTTCTACAGCCTTTGTGGATTCCCTCAAGCTTGGCTACACTTCTGTGAACTATCCCTTCATTCACATCTCTACAAAATTCAAACTGAGTGTGCTTTCTCTTCCCTGCTAAGACATTGGCTTGAACAAGTTTCTACCATGTTCTAGACCCCTGCTATCCAACAAAGAACAACAGGAGTCACTTACACAATTATCAGTTTTCTTGTAGTCATGTAAAAGAAGGAACAGATACAATTTAGTTTAATAATAAATTTTATTTAACTCTATATATCCAACGTACTATTTTAATGTGTAATCATTATAAAATATATTAACATTTTACATTTTCTTATTCTTGCAACACATCAAATTCAATGAATCACATTTCAAGTTCTCAGAAGCTGCATGTAGCTGGTGGCTATCATACAGGACAGAGCAATTTTACACACTGTTAGAGCAGGAAATGCAGACAGTACTTGGAGCCTAAGACTTTTGTCATCAAGGTGCATAAATGTAGGTCTGCCAGACACACATTTATTCTTTAGATTATATCTATTGATGAATTATTAATTTTATGAGTTTTATTATATTAAATGATGAGTATTTAACAGGAAAAAAGTCACAGAAATAAAATACTGAGTTTTTAATATTTATCAAGTGTTTATAAAAAAGAGCATCACATGCCTGTAAACCCAGCACTTGAGACAAGATGACCACTGCAAGTTCGAGGCCAGCCTGGGCTACAAGGTAAATTCAAGGCCAGCCTGAACTGCATAGTGAAACCCTGTCTCAAAAAGACCAAAAAAAACAAAAGCATCAAAATGTTTAACACTGACTAGATTTTGGTGTACAAGGTCTAAAAATGAACATCATAAATAAATTCATATATGAGCTACAACAAAAATACCAATAGAACTCTGCAAATAAAAAAAATTATTTACTTCAATTATCACATGAAGGCAGTCTGCACACCTGACAACAGCACTTTTCATACACACACATCACTTACACTTATATCTTGCTTTCCTGGCATTTTTGTAGGACATACTTGACATCTCAGTGGTCTGGCTGTTTAGTCAGGAGGTTCTTATATTATACAGTGTATAGTTAACAGGAACATAAAATATCAATACATTGTTTAATTCCTAGTATGTATTGTGTGTTTAGAATGGATGTCAACATTTTCACATCAACTGTGTACTTGCTTACAAAACCTGAAAGATAATATCAGAAATAAATTCCTAGGTGAACCTCAATGAAAATACCAATAGAACTCCATCACAAAAATAAGCTTTGCTTAAACTGTCACACCCAAAGCAGTCTTCACACATGACAACTGCATGTTCCTTGCACGTCTCTCTCACACTGACAGCACGTGTGCTTAGCTTTCCTTTTCTATGTGGCAGTCTTGTCACCTCTCTTCTCTTCCTGTTTTGTCAAGAGCTTCCTACTATACTGTACAGCATGCACCTAGTAGGGAAATAAAATGTCAATAAAACAAAATATCAGCTGAGTGTGGTAGCGCACGCCTTTAATCCCAGCACTTGGGAAGCTGAGGTAGGAGGAGCGTTGTGAGTTCGAGGCTGGCTTGGGCTACAACATGAGCACAAGGACTGCCTGAACTACATAGTGTGACCCTGCCTCAAAAAGCTTAGGGCCGGGGTTTTGGCTCAGTGGCTTAAGTGCCTGTCTGACAGGTGCAAGATTGTGATTTTGATCCCTGGTGCCACAAAAATAAATAAATAAATAGATAGATAGATAAAATAAAATATCAAATATGTAATAAGTGCTTAGAATAGACATCAACATTTTCACATCAGCTGTTTACTTGCTTACAAAACCTAAAAGATAACATCAAAAATAAAAACCTATGTGAACCACAGTGTAAACACAAACAAAATTCTACCACAGAAATAAACTTTGCTTGAACTATCACACCCAAAGTGGTCTTCACACATTACAGCTGCATGTTCCATACAAAAGTGTCACTTACACTGATAGTATATAGGTTTTGTTTTCCTGTATTTTCTTGTAGGGCACAGTTGACATCTTTTTTTGTTGTTGTTGTTGTAATAGTAGGTCTTTGTGATGCTGCACCTGCCTGTTCACGTGTCAGCTCACCAGTGTGCTCCACAACTTTTTTTGCATAGTTCCCTGGGCATAAACATTTTGTTTTTCCTTTGCTGTAAATGATCTCTTATGAATTCCAGTTCCAGTCCTCCAAGAAAATTTTCCTGTGATATTTTGCACATGTTATTTTCTTTGTAAACTATCAAACTATTTCACACAAATTTAGGATAGAGTAAAACACAACCATTGGCCAATGCTTTGTGTTTCAAGTGACATCACAGTTGCTGCATAACTCATCAACATCTTCTCCATGTTCAGGTTTGTCGTTGAAAGCTTGCATTTCAGGCTTCCATTTTGTCAAGGTTTCCCTATCAATATTTCCATCATGGTGAAATGTTGACACCAGCAGTACCAGTTTGCTTTTCTTTGCCATATATGAGGCCAATGCTATATCCTTCTGAAGTTCAAAGATTGTATTCTATACAATTATCTGTTTTGAAATTGTAACACTTCATTTGTGATTTCTGCTTCGTTCCTGTGTACAATTCCTGCACTGATCAACTTGGCTCTGTTAGCAAATGTTACATCAACTGGAAACTGGTGAACTAATTGTTTAATATGATTAGTTTGGGAGATGGGAGCAACAAGTCTGTTAACAACATCATTTGGTTTATTACTATACAGATAAGGGCCTGATGGCTGAATTCCAGGATAAACGTCTAAACTGAAAGAATATAAGTCATCACATCTACAAGGGCCCATATCTTTATGCCATATTTTGATCCATTGTTTTTCCATAAGTCTTTTACATTCCTGTGATCACCATGAGAAATTTGTGCTAAATACAGTAGACCTATGAATGCTTTCAGTTCACCTAGTGAGGTGTCACAATAAATACATTTTTGAATATGGTTATTGGTACACACAGAACATCTTACTTGCATTTTATAGCCTTTGAATATTTCACAGTATCTTGTAGCATTTCATCTGTTAGAATTTCCAACATTGAATGGCAGTGCTGGCATTTTGTCCAATAAGTTTCACCCCTGCCAAGACCTTCACTGTATTTTTGGACAGAATTCTAACACTGCATTGTTCCATTTTGTTTCATGGTCATTTCACAATATTTTGACTAGTCAAATATGTACTTAAATTGTTGTTTTCTTTATCATCTGAATCAAGGAGGTCTGCATTCCCTGCGTTTGTATCAGTCAATTCTTGCTTCACTTCACTGTCACAGGAACTTTGGTTCACATGGCCAGCATCAAAGTCATCATCATCATCATCATCATCATCATCATCGTACATCCAACATCACTCTTCTGCTATGAAAGCAGGTATTTTTCCAGCATGGATCATCTTTAATATGCATGCAGGAGTAATTTGATGATTCACCTTTGACCTCCTCCAAAACTGCAAATCTGGTTTTTTATGTGCCATTTTGCTGAATTGGGTTACTCCTACCAGAAAAACCAAAAGAAAAAAAAATTTTTTTTAACAAATTCTGGAGTGGTGTGGGTCTACTGGACCCTCTGTGATGCTCGGTAAACATACGCAAAGCCAGTTGGAGCATAAAGGTGGGTCCAAATCCCATTTTGACATTTTTGCACACATGCACACTACTTGCCATCCATCATACCAAGTGAGTAAACACACATATTGCTTCCTGTATCCCTCAGGGAAAGGTACTGAGATGCACAACCAATTATTACACTAAAGTAGAAAAGTAAGGAATGGACCCACTGAACCCAGTCTTACGTTCTAAAGTAAAGATACTGTCCACATTATCACGGAGTTGGTGGTCCAGTAGGAAAGGTGAATAAGCAAAGCATTACAAAACGGTGCAGCAAATGCAAAATCAGTGCTGTGCACAAGATACTACGGGAATGGAGCTCTTTTCACCAGTGGGTTAGAGAGGAAATAATGGGTAACATCTAAGTGGATCCTAACTGCCAAAAGATTCTACCAAGAAAACAAGAACATGGAGAGGGCAATGCATACAAATAGATCCCTCAGTCTTCCACCTCCCTAGCTGTGTGAGCAGCTATGTTAGCTCTTTTTGAAGTATAGACTGGTACCTACCCACCAAGGAAACACTTGGCTTTGCCTGTTATTCTGGCCTAGGTTTAGAGGTCCATACCTCTGTAATCTTAGCACAGCCTCTATGAGGAAAAGCCTTTGAAGGGAACTCAACCAGGAAACAAGGAGGAAGATGATGGTGAGATACATTTTTGTGGGAGAATGCCTATAAACAGACATGTTGAAAGAACCTGGGTATGTTTTCCAGAGGTAACGTAACTCTAGCCACTGATTGGCTTAGTTGGCTCAAGTTCCTAGGCATAACACCTAGCACTATTTTTCTCATCTTGTCTCTTTTCTTTGTTATTCAATAAGTACTGTCACTGGCCGGGCATGAAAGTCTATTGTTCCTATATTTGGCAACACTATTGTTTCTTTTTATTTCACTGAACATGATCCTCATTTTTCTAGGAGCCCTGAGAACCTAAGGACCAATATCAGCATCCCCGTAGCCTGTGTCTTTCATTTGAAAATCCTATTGCTGATTCTCTGCTTTTAAGGGAGGATATACTCACATGACCTCCCAAAAAGGAAATGTCACATCTTTTCTGTTTCAACTTACCTTCTCAGTTTACTTCATTAAATATTTTTGGAAGATGCACCTGACTATTTTGAAAACTCCAAACTTCAGTTTTCTAACATGAAAGTACTTCACACATAAAATAATAACAAAATAGAGTTGACCAACTTCTGAGCCTAGAGCTGCATGTAAGGAAGTAATCAAGTACCCTGTAAATGTCTTTGGGTGACTCCATAGTACTTAATAGTTGGTGAGGATTTTTAAGGATACACAAGCAGTAATGGAAGAGGAAAGGAGGATAACTATTCTTAGATGCTAAAAAAGAAGTATGCACTTAATTCAGACAAACATTCTGGCGCCTCTCTGTATGAGCAGAATTCTGATTTCCAGAAGGTTGGAGAGCTGTGGCTAACTGTTTACATCCTTTGTCTGCAGCAGTCAGATGGTATACGCTACAGCCTTATTTTCCTTGTCTCCTTCTTAAATCAACCATAAATCATTTTCAAGGCTGAGCTTTCCACAAAAATTCCCTGTGGTTTCTTTTAGTCTCTCACTCCAACTATCACATTGCGATTCCCATTGGCAATAATGTCAGCATCTGTTCTCCATACCAGCATTATTTGAAAATACTTTGAGACCAAGTCCTTGATTACCACTCAAAAGTTCAACTTCTGTTTTCTCAGAGCCAAAACACATACTGTATTATCCAGCTTAAATAGTTTCCAATCCTCATCTGGACTGTGGGCTCCATCAGTTCTTCCCATTACTCATGTTATTATTTTTTATTGCTTTTAATCTTCTTCTTTCAATTCACTCACTGTATAAATGATTATCTTTGGTCTTGAACATTGCTAGTTTTGCCATTTGGAGTTGTGCTTCATTCCCTCCTTAAAAACCTCCCAGTCCATGACACTGTGGACTCTTAAGAGGTTTTTACTCTCAAAAGCAATTTATTGCTGCTACCTTTTTGTTTCTTCTCCGCTTGGTCTAAGTTAGATTTGTCTAAAAAGAATCAGTTACTCTTGAAGAGAAATTCCTATGGTTTACAACTTCTTTCATCTCTCTGACTTGAAACATCCATGGTTATGGTTTTATTTGTTTGGTGTGTGTGTGTGAGTATGTGTGTGTGGTTTAATTTTGCCTTGTTTTGTTTATTTTTTCTAAATGCCTTGGTTGAACAGTTCTTGGGTCAAACAGAGTTGGGCGTGTATCATCCTGAGTACTGTCAGGCAGTGACATTTTTACAAGCTGTCCTTTTTGTACAGACACTTGTGAGAAAAATATATACTCATGTGCTTGCACGTGCATGACTGTATACACAGGCAAAACTAACACAGAAATTAAAACAACACACTGAGAAAGATATTTTTCCAAACCCAGCAGACTAAAGAAGCCACATCATTATTACACGAAGAACTCTCTTAAAAGTTAATCAAAGATATTTATGCACTTATATAAACTGTAATGAAAAGCATTAATATCCGAATGTTATTCCTACCAATTTTTAAGGTTCTCCATACATTATGCAATATTCTACATGCTTTACATCAAGCAATCCATTTGATCCTTTTGAAACTCTACAAGTTAGGAACTATTTTTACCATGTTTACAGATGAGAACACCAAACCACAGAGAGGTTAAGTGACTCATCCAGGGTTTCACAGCCAAAATAATGGAAAAGGTGTAAATAGATAATTCACATAAGATAAAATGCAATCTCATACGGAAAAATGTTCAAGACTGCCAGTAATCAAAGAAATGCAAATTTAAAAACTAAGTATCATTTTATACTACACCTTTGAGGATGTTTAAACTGTTGCTCTCAGATCTGGTGGCAACAATGTCTATCATATGTAAGCTTTTATATGCATATATGTATTATAAATAATGGTAAAGAGATTTTTTTTTAACTCAGTAACCACACTCTTAGAAAAGTATTCTTAAAAAGTTATTTAAAAGAAGGAGAATTTGAATAAAATTTTGCTGTTGCATTTTAGGTTATCAAACAGTGAAAGCAACCTAAAGTTTCAAGAATAGGGAATGTGTAAGTAAACATGGTACATCAATGAAATAGAGACCTTATAACTAATGAAAATACAATTATGAGTGATAATGCTTATATAAAAATTATAATGTTAAGTAAGCCAAATATAATTTTACCTGTTTTATGATTGTAACTATGTGAAATTATGTACACATATGTTCAAGGACTAGATTGAACATAAGGTGAAAACTTGACATATCAGATAGCATAACGCTAAGTCCATTCCTTCCTTATTTTTAGTTATCTGTATTTTTGTTGTTTTTCATATGATGACAAAATCAGGAGTTGGGGAAAAAATAGAAGATGCTGTTTCTGCTTTTTGGTAATTCACAATTTCACTGAGAATTCATAGTTTCACTGATTTTTGGAGCTGGAAGAAACTATTAGATTTTGGGTGCAATGTCCAGATTCTACATATGAATACTCTGAAGCAGAAACAGATTGACTTCCCCAAAGACACATATTTAATTAGGAATCAGAGCTTACAATTCCAAAAATGACTCTCAATTTAGGATACATCTTTTGCAAAGGAATTAGATTGTTAGGACCCTATCTTGAAATATACCATGTTGACAAAAATGATTATATTCGCTTAATCCTACTTTTTTATCTGCTGTATCAATCGCCTTCTTTCCTCAGTTGAAATAAGCTAATGCCAGAACAAGAGCCCTGTCCAATTCTTGACAATATAGTACACATCATGCATATTTTTGGCATTTCAAGAAATGTCAAAATATTTATAAAGATGAATATTGTAATAACAATGGGAAAGCTGCTAGTCATTTTTCAGTGATGGAAACAGAAATTCAATTAAGATTTGATACATTGATTAAATTGAATTTCACCTTCAAACATTTTTAAAAAAGATTTTCTGACACCAACTGACTAAAAAACCTTTTCAACTTTTTAAAAACTAGTGATTGGTATAGAAATAAAGAATATGAGCTAATCTATAAATGTTTACACAGCTTTGCAGAGAGACCCTCATCTACCCACCTGTGACCACAAAAAGAAAAGCACGTCTTTGGGAAAAGTTCTGGGCAGTAAGTGTGGCTCTCTACTCTTAAATTCATTTAAATTATGGCAGATTTTGGTTGGGCTCTCTAGAAGGACACATGAAAATGAAACAAGCATGGAAAAAGGCTTTAAAAAATTGTAGAAGTTGCAGATTGGCAGAAATACCAAAGTTGCTTCAAGTTGAGGATGGGTCATGGCCACAAAGCTGATTTACAAGGAGTATGGAAACCATTATGTGCTTACTACTGGGATTTCAACATGCCTGGGCAGGTGGCTTCCGCCCAGTGAATCTCTGGGGGTACCGACTGAACAGCAGTAGCAAGCAAAGTGCAAGTGACACTGCTTCCGCCAGGGCTCTCTGCCTGCCCTTTGCAGCAGCAGTGCTGGCTTTAGGCACAGGGCAGGAGCATGACCTTCATATTGGGCTTGGTGAGAGGTCCTGGCCACCACTGAGTGGAGGTTAAAAAGGCTGTTGAGATTCCATAGGAGCTAAGCAAATTGAAATAAAAGAAAAATAAGGATTAAGACAGGAAGACTCTTAGGGGAGAAATGGCTTCTCCATGAAAACTGTACTTTCACATTATTAGTTACCTATTTAGGTTAGGACCTACTCAAATTTAATAATCTCATTCTGCTTCTCACAACTGTAAAACCAGTTCATAATCCATGGCACTCTTTGTTATATTTTCCTTTAAGTCACAACCTGGTAGTTCTCATTCCTGACTAAACCTCAAAGTCTTCTAGAGAACAACCACGAATGCCTACCCCAACCCATCCCACACCCCAGATAGATGAAATCAGTACCATCCAGGATCCAGTATGTTTTAGAAGTTTTCCATGTGCTTCTATAAGCAACCAAGGTAGAGACCCATTGTTCCAAAAGGAGCAGTTAGAGGCTTTTTATGACAATTTCAATTTAAATGTAGATGGGAGTTATCTGGGTGATCTTATTAAAGTGAAGATCCTGATTTGGTAGGTCCAGTCGGGGCCTGAGTTGTTGAACTGCTAACAACTTATCCTGTAATGCTTATGATACAATCTGCAAACCAATTTTGTTTGAGACAGGGTCTCACTATGTTGTTCAAGCTGGCCTTGAACTACATAACTCAGACAGGCCTCGAACTCATGGTGATCCTCCTGCCTCAGCCTCCTGAGTGCTAGGATCATAGGTGTGTGCAGCTACCTGGTTGAACACTCCCCCACACCCCTTTTTTCTTGGGATGGGGATATTGCTATGATGCCCAGGATAGTTTTAAAACTTGTGGGCTCCTGTGATTGTTCCGATTCAGCCTCTGAGTAGCTGGGACTACAGGCATGCATCACTAGACCGTGCATATGAACTGAAATCCTAACCCCAAATGTGATGGTATTAGGAGGTAGGACCTTTGGGAGGTGGTTATGGGCCAGTCTCTTAGAACCCTTAGGGAACTCTGTTATCCTTTCATCATGTGAGGACACAGTCACAAGGTACAATTTATGAAAGTGAGCTCTTACCAGACACCAAAACTGTCATGGTCTGGGACTTCCCATGTCACCAAACCTTCTAGAAATATATTTCTATTGATTACAGTGTAGGGAGAAGTGAATCCCAAGATGGCTGCACTTAAACTTGGGGGAAGGGTGACTTCTAGTAGACATTAAATCTAAATTGGCAAAATGTCAGCGCAGGTGCACCTTGTTTGTCTCATGCAATGGCAAGCAGGAACACCAAAACAACACCCAGAATTTGGAGGCAGATTTATTTATGTCGACAGGCACTGATTGAGATCATTTCCAGAATATCAGGCCCTGATCTCTGGTAGTCAAGAGCATATATTTGATAAGTAAGCAGGAAGTATGGAGGCAGAATGGCTTGTCAATGGGGATTGGTTTATACAGTGTTCATCATAATGACCAGCCATTTCTAAGAGACTGAACTGGAACAGGAACTATTACGTGGGCAACTAAGAAACTAAAGTATACTGGTTGGAATGGGGGCATTTTGTTACATTTCCCCCCTCTTTTAGTTTCCCCAGAAAATATTTACTGGGCATATTACATGTTATCTTTGACACAAGGTCCAACTAGAAACAGTAACATTACTCTGGCAAGTTACTGAGGGAGTTAATCTGATCTTTACAAGAGTGTCCAATGTGCCTTAGATGCTCATCAAATCCTGGTCAAATGTTTGACTGTCCTATTCTGTTGGAGCAATCATCCATAGAGTTGAAGGCAAAAAACACAGCAGTGGGTAGGGAAGCAAGGACTGGCACAAGCAGCTTGAAAAGACACAAAAATCAATGGGAATAGGTATGGCTGAATCCTGTGAACAATGTCCTCAGGTTTCAGCCATGTGTGAACTGGCCAGCATCTAGAGTTACCAGAGCAGGGCTTTAAGTGTGTTGTCTCTTCAGAGTGAGCTGTCTGGTCCTGGTAATTTTTTCAGCAGATCTAAGGTAGATTTCTGAAACTTGTACAGGTAGTTAATATGTACCTGGATTATATGTGTGTGAATGTCTACAGATACACCTGATCTTTTAACTGGTTATGATTTTTTGTTCACTTTTCTAGAGCTTTGTGGCCTGTATGCTATATGCTGTATGTAGTTTTTATTTAATCCAGTTTTTGAGTTACCTCTGCTACAAATGCAGGCCCATTGTTACCAACAATCAAGGGTAGGTTGTATCTAGGGAGGATTTTTTACAGCAGGATCCTACAAACTTTTACTGTTTTTTCAGTATAGGTAGGGAATGGGAGGTTCTGGCAAGTGACACAGATATGGAAGCCTGAAATAGCTGCAGGGATACAGGTGCCTGTACAGCAGCTTGAGCTTATAGAACATACAGTGGGGTCTGGTGGCTGGGGTTAATGCTTCAGTCAATCAGATCCCAGAGCAGGCTTAGGCCTCTGGATTCGATTATTCTGCGTCTTTAGTGGCAGGTCTTCAAACAGCAGCAAGAAACAGTTGCTGTGTAGATTATTCCTGCAGGAGAGTTTTGGCCAAAATAGTTTTGTCCAAGGTGAACTTGTAAGCATTGTTTTTGTGCCAAATTTTATAGAAGGTAGCAGCTACAAGAAATTTGTGGAATTTCTTTTTTGTAACCAGTTCCTACCAGATATTGTAGCTGAGTTTTTGTGTTTTCCAGCAGGCAGCTTGAGTGTCATTAATCAGAAATGCCTTTTTAAAGAGGAAACAAGTTTTTAAACCTCTAGGAGGTTGAGTCCAGGTAAGTTGGCTTTTGAATCCAGCTGACAGGAGCAAACCAAAGGCAGAAGAAGGCATTTTTTAGGTCCAGACAGGTGTACCAGCAGGCTGTGGGTGGCAGAAGACTGAGGCAACATATATGGAGGGCAATCACTATGGCAGTGGCAGCTCAGAGATCTTAAACTGGCTTTACAGGCAGGAGAGGTGTATTTCAGCAGTTTGACAATTCATAAACATTTTGTGGCTTTGAAACCGCAATTTTTCCTTGCTCAGGGAACCATGATGGCTAGGACCTCCCCCAAAATAGTGGGAGTTCTTAACCCCTTACAGCAATTGAGTCCAAGTAACTGGCCTTTTGTTTCACAACGTTCCCAGTTGAAGGGGCTTATGGGAGCAATTTGCAAGCAGAGGAAGGCACCTTTTAGATCTAGAACAGTCCGAAAAAGGAGTATGGGTTGGGAACTAGAGAGTGCAAGGTGATGGTTGTGTTGTTGATAGCATGGAGATCTTGCCCAAGGTGATTAACAGTCTATCAGGCTGATGTGTGGCTGGGTGCTTATTTGTGCTTCCAGTGACATCTGACAGCAATAGAGGGAGTGGGTCACAATGAGATGGCATGGTTGATGGCCAGGCCTGGAGGTGAGTCCTTAGTTTATACCTCTGGGGGGAGAGTTTTCACAATTTCAGGATTCTGGTTATCTGTCTCAGGCTGATGCACACATCATCATTCTCTTGGGGAACAGTCAAAGTTGAAAGTGCAGGGTGAAATGAGAGGGAGGCTGACTGGATGTCCTCCCAGGTTGTAAGTTCGTACCTCAAAGAAGGGACAAAAGGCAAGAGTCCCAGTTGCCTCACAATGGTAACTTTTTGACAGAGGAAACTTTTGAAGGCAGAGTTCTGTTTCATTGTCTACCAGGAAAGCCAGGTCTGCCCCTGACTTTTGTAATGATCATAAGGGAGGGGCAACTTCTGGTGGACATTAAATCCAAGTCAGCAAAATGTCACTGCAGGTCACCTCGATGGTCTCATGCAATGGCAAGCAGGAACACCAAAATGACACCCAGGATTTGGAGACAGATATATTTATGTTGACAGGCTCTGATTGGGATCATTCCTAGAATATCAGGCCCTGATCTCTGGTGATCAAGGGCATATATTTGATAAGCAAGAAGTACAGAGGTAGAATGGCTTGTCAACTTGGGATTGGTTTATATAATGTGCATCATAGTGATCAACTAGTTCTAAGAGACCAGAAACAACGGGAACTGGAACAGGAACTTTTACCTGGGCAACTAAGAAACTGAAGTACACTGGCTAGGGGCGAATTTTTTGTTACACTCAGTGCAAATAACTGATATAATGAAGGGTGATGCTTGTCAGTGTAAATAACTTACATAACCAAAGTTGTTACTGGAATGTAGCCTCCATTGTTGGTACTCAGACCCCTAATAGAGCTGGACTGCCACGAGGGCAGGCTGGCTAGGGGCCTCAGAATGCTGGGAGTTTGAGACTGAGGGGCCTCTGAGAATAAAATGTCTAATCCAATCCACAGCTCTGTGTCTCTTCTTCAGGGTGCCTGAATCTCAGGTGAACCTTCCCAGTCTAAACTGGGGTCAAGACAATAAGCCACCCAGTAAGTGATATATTATTATAGCAACTCAAATGAATTAAGACAGTTATTTAATTTTTTGAAGTCAAAATACTGAAATTAGTGCTGGGCATGGTGGCACACAACTCTAATCCTAGTGCTCGGGAGGCTGAGGCAGGAGGATCACATGAATTTAAGGCCAGCCTGGTCTAAATAGTGAGTTCGAGGCCAGCCTGAACTATGTAGCAAGACCGTGCCTCAAAAAAAATAAATTAGTAGCCTAAACTTTTCTTATTTTCTCTCTACCTCTCACACTTGGTGTGCAGTCATATCATGCTAGTCCAGAAGTGGCTGCCATAAGGAACACTCCCCAGGACCAAGCTTTAGACAGTACACATAGAGGTGACATTTGAGTTGAAATTGCAGAGAAGCTCAGGTAACGGATAAGTCGAAAATGAGCTCTGAAGGGCTATGCAAAACCAGAAAAAGGGAAATGAGCACTTTGGTGAGAAAGCACGAGGCCAGAGTATAGGAAGCAAGGCAATGTTTCAAGTGCCTGAGGTTCTTCTTCTGTGTATATCTCTCAGTCACACTACAAGAAGGCCTGAACTTTCCCAAGTGTGTTTGGCAAAGCAGTGTGATGATCTCAGAACACACTTAGGCTGGAGGGTTATCAGAAGGTAGTGTGCTAGGTTGATCCCAGCTTCTCTTCTTATGAAGCCTTCTTTCCTGGGCTGGGATGACAGAAGTGGATGCCAGGTAGAGTCTGTGGGATGGTGTATTAGTTGGGGTTTCACTAGAAAAAAAGGTATAACACAAGATATACAAATGTATAAGAAATTACAAGATTGGCTTATGATGGTCAGCCACAGAGTTGGATGAGGAAGCCTGCAGAAAGTGTTTGCATGCTGGAGGTTGAAGGATTCAATCCAAGGTCTGGCGTTTACTGTACTGTCCCATGTAAGTCCACATCAGGAGGCCAATGGGTCTGTGATGGAAGGCTGAAGAGTGTATGCTGGAAGGCTGAAGGATCCAAGGCAGAAGCCAGAGTCTTCACGGGAAGCCAGGAGATGATGTCTAAGCTTTTCCTTTTAAAGGCTGAGTGATATTTCCTGGTATATAGTGGCCACCTTCTGTTCACCCTTTTTGTCTGCTGATAGTTTCGTGGGCTGCTTCTACCTATGTACTACTGTGAATAACACTGCTATAGCATGGGTACAATGATACTTCTCTAGGTCCCTGCTTTCTGTTTGTTTGAATCTGTATCTAGAAATAGATTTGCTGAATCACATGGTAACCAGTTTTTTAGGAACTCCCATACCATTGTGCATTTCCATCAACAGGGCATGAAGCTTTCAATTTCTTTGTATCTTGCAAACACTTTCTTTTTTTAACTTTAAGTCTGAGAATTGGACCTAGGCTGTTGTGTATGCTAGGCTAGCTATATGTCCCCCAGCCTTATTTCCTCTTTCCTAAAGTAGTTATCCTAATAGGTATGAGGTGTTATCCCACTATGTTGTTGATTTGCACTTCTCTAATGATTAGTAACATTACACATTTTCCCATATGTCACTGGTCATTTGTATATCTGCTTTGGAGATATGTCTATTCAAGTCTTTTGTTTGTTTATCAGGTTTTGTTGTTGAATTGTAAGTTATTATATATTCTGGATACTAAACCTGTATCACGTGTATAATTTTCAAGTATTTTCTCCATTCTGTGGGTTGCCTTTTACTCTTGTCAATTCAGGCCCTCCCACTGATTGTGTTTTGATGTAGTCCAATTTTATTGCCTGAGTTTTTGGTTATACCTGGGAAATCACTGGCAAATTCAATATCATAAACTTTTGTCTTATGTGTTCTTCTAAGAGTTTGACAGTTTTAGGCTTCAAATTTACTTTTATTTTTCTTCTGGCTTTTGAGACAAGAGTCTCACTCTGCAATTCAAACTGGACTTGGACTTGAACTCACTGTGTAGCCCAGGCTAGCCTCAAATTCACAGTGATCCTCCTGCCTCAGCCTACTGAGTGCTTGAATTACTACAAATCCACACTTCCTTCCTTCCTTTTTTTCTTTTTTCTTTTTTTTTTTCCAACAGTGCCTCACTATATAGTCTAGGCTGGCCTCAAACTTGTATGATGTTCCTGCCTCCACCTTGTAAGAGCTATGATTATAGACATGTGCCACCATGCCCAGCTTTTAATTGTTTTGATTGAAGTTTTGTACCTGTTATAAGGGTCCAACATCATTCTTTTGCATGGAGATATCCAATTTCCCAAAGTTCACTGAAAATCCTGTTCTTTCTTTGTTGAATGGCTTAAGATACCTACAAAATTAATTGACTATATAAGCAAAGGTTTATTTCTAGGCTCTACAAGGGCTAGTTTTGGAGTTTATCAGGTGAAACTGTGGCAGCAGGTGAGTCAGATCAAGTTCTGTGCTTGGATGACCATGTAGGTCAGTGGTGGTGAACCTATGGCATGTGTGCCACAGCTGGCTGTTTGTTATCACTGAAAACTCTTTAAAAGGTTCGCCATCACTGACTAGGTAAATGGTAGGTGGGGTGAGGCTTTGAAGCACTCTTTGGCCTATTGGGAAGAATCTTGCAGATCTTTTCAACACAGCTCAGGTTTCATCTCAGTTGTAACAAGTTGGATGGCTTGTGGTGACACTGGAGAGTCCCACAGGGTACTGTGAGAGAAAGCCCTAAGCGTTGCGGCATGAGAGGATCTACATGAAGTTAGGGGGAGGATTATTAAGTGACCTTGGATGTTGTGGTATGGGAGCTAAACCTTGAGGACTCACTTCACATGATTTGTTTGGCTTTTTCTAAGTAGCACCTAACTAGATGTCTTCATGGGAGGCGCCCAAAAAGGATCTCAAAAATGAAGATATTACTGATATGGTGGGGTTGGCTAAACTATCGTGGTCAAATGCTGGTAGCCTGATGAGGCCAAAGATTTAAGTAGGAGGTGCTTACTGCATTTCAGACAAATGGGCATCCATCCTCCACTGTAGGCATCTACATGGCAGGGTCAAGCACATTCATTTCACCTTTCTTCATGTACAGCAGTTTTTGGCACAGGGTAGATGTTTATTAAATGTTTACTGATTGGAATTGAACACAAACAGAGGAAACAGAAATGAGTCTCTGAATTAAGAAAAGTTAAACTTTTCACAGTTAGAAAGTTCTTATGGCTAGTTTAAATTATATACAGGAAGAGTCCATTTCTCCTCTACTCAAAGGAGACAAAAACTTGATCACTGTTATGGTTTATATATAGATGTTCCTCCAAAGCCCATGCACTCATAAGTGCAGCTTTTGGGAGGTGATAGGATCATGGGGGCATAATACTCATCAGTGAATCAATTCATGGTGAGTTTATAGCTAGATGTGATTTTGGGAAGTGAAGCCTGGTTGGAGGAGGTAGGTAACTGGGGTTGTGGCCTGGAAAGGTCTATCTCCCTTCCTCCTCCTCAACTGCTCCCTGCCTGAAAGCCTTCTCTGCCAGGCCCCTCTGCCATACTACCTTGCCCTGGAGTCAGCCAACTGTGGATGAAACCTCTACAAACTGTGAGCCAAAATAAACGCTTCCTTTTTTAAACTGTAGGTGTTTGGCATTGAGTCCCAGTGACAAGAAAGTAACTAAGACAATCACCACCTCTATTAGTCAGGGTTCACCAGAGAGACAGACACTAAACACACACACATGCGCACACACACATGGATTTTACTAGGAAACTGGGTATTCTAGCTCTAGCAGACAGAAAATTGGCCCCTCCCTGGCCATTGTTCTATCTGGGCCCCCAGCTATGAATGATGCCCATACATACCAAGGGCCAATCTGTACAGCTTACTCTACCAACTCACACACCATTCTCCTCTGGAAACATTGTCATAGATTTACCAAGAAATAAGGCTTTATCAGTTATCTAGGTGCTTTTCACACAATCAAGCTGAAGCTTAAAATCCTTGGTACAAACAAAATAATCTATTAACAATGGTCAAATTTTAGTTATGTTCTTCAGGATCACACCTAGCACTTAATGTGCTTTGTGGGGTTTTGTTTTGTTTTGGTTTTGGAGACAGGGTCTTGTTATGCCATTCAGGCTGGCCTCAGGCCCACCTTGTAGCCTAGGCTGGCCTTGAACTTGAAATGATCCTTCTGCCTCAGCCTCCCGAGTGCTAGGATTACAGAAGTGTGCCGCCACACTCGGCTTGTGCTTTATATTTTAATTCTTATAACAATCCACAAGTAAGCATTATTTCCATTTTACAGTTGAAGACCTTGAGGCTTAGAGATATTAAAAGTCTTACTTAAGGTCATACAACTATCAGTTTTGAAGCTAGGATTTCTATCTAAAATGGGTCCATGTTTCTTCCTGATCCTGCATCTACTTAGGGGCAATCATTCTCATTTTCCTGCATACTTTCCTTTTAAGGTAAACCAACACATTTTCTTCAGCCTCTAATCATGGCCCAAACAAACTATTAATAATCTTTTATCTGTCTCTGGCCTTTCCCCAAGTTCTCCATGTTCCTTGAGTTTGGCATCAACCCAACATTTAAAGTATTGTTCAGTGAAACACACACCCCTCCTACGTGTACACACACACACACACACACACACACACACATGCAATCAGTAAAATAAAACCATCTCTCTTTCCATTTTGAGTCAGCATAGAAACTATTTTGCACCATTTTCATATTCAAGAAAAGTCAAAATTTTAAAAAGGGGAACAAGCAACTGAACACCTGCATCACATATTTTCTAGGTGCAAGAACTGAGTCCCTGACACTGTAGACCTTCAAGTGAGAAGAGGTAACAGTTCAGTAGGCAAAGTAGGACAAGTACCAAGATCTAACAGATATTTAGTCTAATCTCTGTAGTTTAGAGTTTAAATGTGGGTGTGTTCTGGTCAATGAATTGTCATTACCAGTCCTGTTGACTAGATAAGGACAGAAACCGACTAAT
Source organism: Dasyprocta punctata (assembly GCA_004363535.1). Classification (NCBI taxonomy): domain Eukaryota; kingdom Metazoa; phylum Chordata; class Mammalia; order Rodentia; family Dasyproctidae; genus Dasyprocta; species Dasyprocta punctata. The sequence goes on from RJWM01006012.1 coordinate 25,536, forward strand.
TTTGTATATGTTGAATATAATTAAAATTTTTGTTCTTTGTCCCTTTACTTTTTGCTATTTATCCCTTTATTCCCCTAAAACCCTGGTGTTTCATTGGTACTCACTGGTAACAAGACGGTAATAGGGACAGATTGTTGTGTGTGTGTTGGGGTGTGTGTGTGTCAGGGTCCAGGAAGTAAAACGGCAGGGACTAGAGTATATCTTTGTTTTTAAAAATTTTCTAATTACTCATCTTTACTGTTCTTTGCAAAAAGATAATAGTCTGCGACAGATTAGATAATGAAACAAAAAGCAACAACTGGTCCTTTACCTCAGTTAGAGAAGCACTGGTCTTCAGCCGACTATTCATTCTAAAATCAGTCAGGAAATGGTATTGGGCAGAGTTGTTAGACTTCCTGGCTATTTATTTAGAACTCTAGTAAAGATGTAAGTGTAGTAGGGTTCCCAGAATAGGTCACTGCCTATAACTTTGGAAATTCAGTTTGTTTGCAGTTTCCAGTATTCTTATCATGTACTGTGTCAGCCCACACCCTGCAGATACTATTCATCATTTTAAGACAAATGTTTTACAGCCCAGATGTGCTGCTACAGACTTACACATAAATGCTTAAGACACACTGATAGTGTATCAAGTGACAAAGGGAAAAGCAGAGTCTGTTCCATCTTGTGCTAGCCTCAGTATATGTGGGCTATGCTGTACTTGGCACTTATGAAAGGTTTAGGTAATTCCCATGCCTGTTGTTTCTTGCCATATGGAGGAGCAGCAATGCATACAAGACTCTAGTCTGGGCCTCTTCCTTTCTGGGAGAGTGGATTGACTTACTGAATATGGGAGATGAATCAGTCTTTCACTCCTTCTCATAAAGGACAGTGCTCTGAAAAAAACTTCAAATGAGTAGAGTTCTGTGGTTGACTGGTTATGGATCTGGATTCTGGGGTCCTGTACTGGAAGGGAACTGTTGCCATGTACCCTGTTATTTTTTCCAGCTTCAGCTTCATTATTAATTGAGTTAACATTTTAATCTTCATCTTTTGATATCTTAAGTGTCTCAGTTTGTAGTTTGAGCAGGGATCAGGGGTATTATTTTCTGGGCTTCTCTTAAACCTAATCAGATGATGGTGATTCCACATGGTGGTCTTATCTAGTGGGCTATTTGGGTCTTAGCATGTTTTATTACCTTACAGTGAGACAGAAAATCTCGAAACACTTGATGATTCCATTATACCTGATATATAATCTGTTTCCTTCTGCAAAGCAGGAGCCCTTTTACACTGGGAAATGAGGATGACCCAGTCTGGCCAATAAATCCTTTCTCCCATACTTCTCTAAGTATATTTCTCCTAAAGCTGTGTTTTATCTTTCCATGTTTATGACAGATTAATAAACTCATGCATATGATACATCATGATGGAAAACAAACACAAAAGTCCAAGGGTTCTGGAATCAGAGGAAGAATCAGATAAAGGCAACCTTGGCTCTTCTAAGTATCAAGAACAAAATGTCCTACTATTCATGTCTGTGGTAGATATACAATTCAGATAAGAAGAAAAAAGTTCATGGTCTCTGTAGTGTTCCTATTTCCACAACTCAGCACGGGTTCTTTTTTTTTAATTTTATTTTTTTATTTTACAGAGAATAAAACCAAGCAAAATAGAATAAGGCCAATCAAAGCAAACCAGTATGACCCAGGACTTCCAAACAATACAAAATCAACAATGTTTACCATAATATCTCTTGTTGTATTCAAAGTAGATACAGAGACCTTCAGACATAGTAAAAATCAAACAAAACAGAACAGAATAGAATCAATAAAAACAAAACAATGAATGTAATAAAGGACTTCAAAACAAGACAATAGTGAATCCAGAATGGCTCCCATAATATATCTTGCTATCTTTGAAATAGCTGCCCATGCCGTCGGATATAATGAAACCAAACAAAACAGAATAAAACCCAACTCATCAAACCAATGAAAATGATACAGGATTTCAAAACAAGATAATAGGGAATTAACAATGGCTACCACCTTCAGAAGGAGATCCCCAATAGATGCCACACTGTGTACCATTATCTTCTGAATAGATGATCAGACCACCAGCCCTAGATCTGCAAAGTCAGTGAAACATCAAACACCACAAGCATCAAATTGCATTTCACCTAAATAGGTATATCGCAGCTTGTATTTCTTCAGATCAGCTGGTTGCTTATGGGGGTGGGGGTGGGGTGGTTGGCTCTTCTTCTTCCCCAGCCCATGCACCAGAAGGGGCTGGCATCTGGCTGTCCTCCCACTGGCAGCAGCCCACACATGGTGCTGGTTTACAGGGAGGGCTTGCTTCTTGGTGAATTCTGGTTCTCTTCTCCCACAGTCCGTGAATGGCGCTCAAAGGAAAAGGCTGTCAGCAAGGGTTCCTTCTTAGGCTTTTCTTCTGAGCTCAGGTAGGGGGCATTTAATCTTATTGTCAATTCTCTGACAGTTATAAGCCACTCCTGCTACAATCTTCCCTGACATTCCATTTTTCTTTGTGTCATTGGGGATAAGATTTGGCTACTCTGCCTATGAATGTTAACCACTCTCTATAAGGCAGAGTGTGACTTGCTTCTGCTGGTAACCTGTCTTATTAGTGACTATGGCTGCCTGAGCTTCACAGGATGACTGGCCCCTAATTCCTTGTCACCAGGGTGATGTGGCATATTTCTTCAATTGGGTCTTATCTATGCCAAATCTCTGTCTTTAACCCCTTGACTATGGTATGCTATTGGCCACATTACTGTGTATTACAGATTAGGTCCTTAAGATTTAATACCTAACTTAGATGTAGTAAAATCTGATATGTTGGCACTTTCTACTTTTATTTATTTACCATTCAACTTTCCTAGCCCAAACATCTTTTAATGCAAAAAAACCCAACCAAACAAACAAAAAAACCACATTAATGTATAAAAGTATGGTCTCTAACCTGTCTTTTTAGAAAGTTACTGACATCATGACAAACTATGAATAAACTCCCCAAAGTAGGATAAACCAAGAGTAATTTACATTTACATGTAAACATAATTGTAGTATACAGTTGCACAATTAGAAACAACATAGATGTGCCAAACAGAAGGAAATACAAAGATTTAAAAAACTGAAATAAGAAAATATTCAACCATATCTTTACCAAGGATTCATTAACTCAGTAGTCTTGGGACCTAGAAAGTAAGGTAGCAACCTCTGCCTGCTGGCAGCCACCATCAGAAGGCTTGCTTCCCAAAAGCAGCCAGCATGAGCAGGGACATGCTGCCAGGTAAGCCCTGTGCATCCACAGGCCACCACTGGAGACCCTTGCTTCCTTTGGACAGCCATCATCCACCAGTAGAACCAGACAAACACACCCCTGTGTGCCTTCCATCATCATGGGAGTCCTGGTGTAGACACGCAGGCTGAGAGAAGCACCCCCACCACCACGCACCCCTGGCCATTGGGGAAACCCCAGTGTAGCTGCAGGGGCCTGGAGAAGTCTGCCCCATACCCTGCTACCTCCCTGGGAATGTGGGGTCAGAGAAACTCAGGTGCCTGTCCCATTCCCCTACACATTGGAGGGGCAGCCAACATGGAAAGTGCCTGGGACCCCACAACTGGCTTGTTGGGAGGAACCCAGGAGAATGTCAAGACAAAGGAGCAAAAGGCAATCTCAGACCTCCAGCCCACATAGAACAAGGATGGGAGATATGGAGGAAAATGGAAGTCACACACCTGAAATCTCTGAGAGTACAGCAACTGAAACAAAGAAACAACTTCACGAGACTGTAAAAGTAATCAGATGAGAAATAATGTCTCAGGTAAAAGAAGAAATCACAAACATGATGAAAGAATAGCTGAGAATATCTAAAGAAGACATAGATAAAAAAGAGGAACACTGGAAAATGATGGAAACCTTCAAAGAACAATATAGAAAGGAATTACAATGCATGAAACAGATTCAAAAATATTCAGGAAATTAAAAAGTTGATTGAAAGTTGGCAAAACAGCTTGAAAGAGACTTAAGACAGATTTTCAGTCTTTGCAGACAGGATTGCAGCTAGCAATCGTGAAAGGAAAGATCTTTTAAAAATAACAAGGAACCAGGAAATAACAATTCAATGGCTGCAAGACAATGCAAAGAAAAATAATTTAAGAGTGATAGGTGAGAGGACAACTAATCTGCCTTCCGGGGGATTGTGCGACTGGCGCGGACTCCCAGGAGAGAATGAGAATGGGTCCCTCAAGGATCCACCCCACTGGGCCTGAGTGGCTCCAACCAGTGGAAAACTAATCTGCCTTCTGGGGGACTGTGCAACCAGCACAGACTGCAGAGAGAAAAACATGTGCCTCCCGTACGCCTACCAGTGCACGGGCTTAAAATCAAGGACAACCCCCCGCCACCACCACCGCTGTAAGCAGCCTGCTGGTTCGGAGGTCTGGCTAAATTGATAGTAACTAAGGAACTTTAAGCAACTAAATGCTAGTATTGTTTCGTTGATTTTGCAGGCCTGGGGCTGGCAACCTGAGCATCTCTTTGGAAAATGACAGTAGGCAATGTAGCAAATATGGGGGATTCTCTTCTGTCTTGTCTTCAAGATCCAATATAGTTCTCATTGTTTTGTTTTACTCTGATGATTATTATTATTATTATTATTATTTTGCTTTATTTTATATTCTGTTTTTATTGGTTCTATTCTGTTTTGTTTTGGTTCAATTCTACTATACCTGTTGGAGTGGTCAGCTATTCTGAAGATAACAAGATATACTATTGTTTCCATAGTATCTTTCTTTGAAGTTCTATACCAGTTCTGCTGCTTTGTTTTGATTGACTTTGTTCTGTTATGTCCTGTTGGATTTTACTATCTTTAAAATAAAAAATTAAAAAAAAAAAGAGTGATAGGTATCAATGAAGAAGCAGGGGTCAACACAAATGAAATAAAAAGACTATTTACAGAAGTAATAGCAGAAAACTTCTCAAACATGGGAAAAGGCATACAAAACTTCAACTAGTCATAATCAAAGTAAATCTACACCCAGACATATAATAACCAAGATCCCAGAAATTCAGCGCAAGAACAGAATATTAAAAGCTGTTTGAGAGAAGAAAAAGATCACCTATAGAGGAAAACCAATCAGAATCACGGCAGACTTATCAACACAAACCATCAAGTCAAGAAGGGTTTGAAGTGTTTCAAATTCTGAAAGAAAACAACTTTCAACCCAGACTGATGTACCCTGCAAATCTATCTTTCAAAATTGATGGAAAAACAAGATACTTCCATGATAAAGAAAAACTGAAGCAATTCATGACCACCAAACCAACCCTACAGAGAGTGCTGAAGGACATTCTAGAGAGAAATAAAGATGAAAATGCTTCCAGGAACAGCAGCAGAGGAGGACTGCCAAACAGGACAGACAACTGAATGAAGGGGAAAAGTGGAGGGCCAACAGCAGGAGGACAGCATGGCACAGACAAGCCAATGTATACCAGCTGTATCCATTAATGTAGATGGCCTAAATTCATCAATAAAAAGAAACACGGGGAGTGGATCAAGAAGCAAGATCCATCAATACACTGTACACAAGAAACACATTAACACAGGATACTTCATGAAAGACTGAAAACCAAAGGAGAGAAAACAATTGTTCCATGCAACAGGAAAGGAGAAAAAAGCAAGAGTAACTTGCTTATCAACTGCAGAATGGATAAGAAAGACATGGTATTTTCGTACAATGGAAAGCTACCCAGCTATAAAGTAGGATAATCTTGAGGCTCTTGTAGGTAAATGGATGCAACTGGAGATCATGTTCATAGGTGAAACTGCTTGAACTCGTATGGATGAACCCAAGCATAAAAAACAGAAGGAGTTAGTGGGATCCAAAAAGCACAATAGATATTATGAAAGTGATTATGGAGGAAACACCTAGCAGGGGAAGGTTCATTGCTTACTATCTTGTCTTGAACTTTTGTATCATTTTCATAATTTTGTTAGTTTTTTTTAAATTTAAAGATGTAAGATTCAACAAAACAAAACAGAACAAAGTCAATCAAAACAAAGCAGCAAAATTGGTACAGAACTTCAAAGCAGGATACTAGGAAAACAACAGTACTATCATAGTGTATCTTGTTATCTTCACACTAGTTGTCCATTTCATCAGGTATAGCAAAATCAAACCAAAAACAGAAGAGAATAAAACCAATCAAAACAGAATACTGAATAAAGCAAAATAATCAGAACAAAGCAAAAGAGTGAGAACAATATTGGATTTCAAAGACAAGATAGAAGGAAATCCCCCATATTTGCTATATTGCATACTGCCATCCTCCCAACAGATGTTCAGACTGCTGGCCCCAGGCCTGCAAAATCAACCAAACAATACAAGCATTTAGTCGCTTTATGTACCTTAACTCAGCCTGTCCTCCAAACCAACAGGTTGCTTACAGACCGGGGGGGGGGGGTTTCAAGGTGGGCGAAGGGGTGTTGATTCTCAGCTTGTGTCCCAGTAGGCTCACAGGAGGTGCTGACTTTTCTCTTCCTGGAGACTGTGTGGCTTGCACAGCTTACCAGTTGGCTTCTTGTTGGATCCTTCCAGTCCCAGCATGGAGGATTCTTGGGAGGTACTGACTTTTCTCTTGCTAGAAGCTGTGTGGTTTGCTTAGGTTTGGTTTTGTTCTGTCTTGTTTTGTTAGATTTTACTGTGTCTGATGGTATGGGTAGCTATTTTGAAGTTGAAGGGATGTATTATGGTAACCGTTGTTAGTTTCCTATTAACTTGTTTTAAGGTCCTATAATGCTTACATTTTTTTGTTCAATTGGTTTTATTGTTTTGTTTTTATTATGTGTGATGCTTTGAAAAGCTATTTTGAAGAAAACAAGACACTATGATAGCCACTGCTGATTTCCTATCATCTTGTTTTGAAGTCCTATAATGCTTTTATTCTTTCGTTTTGGTTTTATCATTTTATTTGATTTTATTATGTGTGAAGGTATAGACAGCTATTTTGAAGAAAATGAGACATTAAAGTAACCATTTTTCATTTCCTATTATCTTATTTTGAAGTCTTGTAATGCTTTCATTCTCTTTTTTTGATTGATTTTAGTTTATTATTTGATTTTATTATGTGTGAAGGTAGACAGTTATTTTGAAGAAAACAGACATTATGGTGGCCATAGTTGATTTCCTATTGGCTCATTTTGAAGTCCTGTAACGCTTTCATTCTTTTGTTTTGATTGGTTTTATATTATTTTATTGTTTGATTTTATTATGAAGATATAGACAACTACTTCAAAGAAAACAAGAGACATTATAGTAGCTACTGTTGATTTCCTGCTGTCTTGTTTTGAAGTCCTGAGTTGCTTGCATTGTTCTGTTCTGATTTGTTTTGCTTTGTTCTGTTTTGTTTTGTTTTATTCTCTTTAAAATAAAAAAAAAAGAAAGTGAGGTAGCCCAAGACAAATGTTTCTGATGTGACAGAACCAGGCCAGACAACTGGCAATGGAACTGGAGTAAAGTCCCGCAAGTGTTAATCAGCCTGTCACAGGGTACAGGAAGTAGTTTTTTATTCTTGAGAATTTCCTTGTGCCCACAATCAGCATTGGTGTGCACTTGGAGGCAAAACCACCCTATTAAAATGTGTATGTGTGTGGGGGGGTGGGGATTGAACCTGGGATTTTGCACATGCTGCGAAACACTATACCATTCAGAGCCCTCTTCCCCTTGTCCTCTTAAATTTTTTACTTACTGACAGAGTTTTGCTAAATAGCTCTAGTTGGTTTTGAAATTGTAATTCTTCTGCCTCAGCCTCCCAAGTAGACTGGAATATAGGCCTATGTCATCACATCTTAAAAATGTCTTTAGAAAGTCAAAGCTATGGGTCGGGAATATAACTCATTGTTAGAACACTTGCCTAGTAAGCACGAGCCCAGGGCTTGATCCCCAATGAGGTAAGTGGGACTCAAAGCTGTATTTCATAAATATGTACAATTACTGTGTGTCAGTCATATATATATAATTTTTTTTAAGACAAAGCTAAATGACTATACATCAAAGCTTCCAAGAACAGGAAAAAATGATGAGGAAAATGCCTGCTCACCCAGAGAACAAGCAGACTCTAATCCCATTTCAGCCTGGGGCTCCTGGGTACCCAGCTCCTTTCACTCTGGGTAGGAAACAAATCCCCAAGTTGCTGCTGAGCCAGACTTCTAAAGGCCAGTCAGGAAATGAGCAGCACTCCCAAATGGAAAAGCCTGGATCAATGTTTTCTTTCTAAAGTAAACAAAAGATCTGCAAAAGTATTTCCTTGCACTATTTGGCAAGAGAAAGAAGCACCTGGAGAGTGAGTTAGGAAGGCAAAGCATATAAGAAATGGAGTAAAACAAGGATGGCTATAATGAAGCTTTGTCTCACTAATCTCCAGAGCCCAAGTGTTCTATTAGGAAACAAAGCTGCAAATGAAGAGACACTCAGAGAGACTGGTTGATTAAGAATACATTCATGGGAAGGATGAGTAGATAAATACTCTCCAGGATCTTGAATTTTATCTTTCATTTTTTTAAATCTTTTAAAATATCTTCCAGAAATTCAAAGTAGAATATATGCATTAACAAAGGCAGTGAAGGAAGAAGTATGAGCAATGAGAGAAGCAATTATCCTTGGAAAAAGAAATTCCTTCTTTGCTTCAGTGCAGCTTTTGATGCTGGTAATTTCAGCCATTTTCTTTCAGGTGATTTTCAGTGTGAATTCCGAAAACTGGTTGGGGTGGGGGGCACTGTTGTCTCTGTTCAACTGAGGGAACTGGGCACAACTACAGATGTATGGGGAGGGATCATTCTATTCAGCAGGGCAGCCTCAGGAGGAAGACATGGTCCTCTTGGGAGGCAGGAGCCGAGAGAAATGAGGCAGCAACTGCATGGTGTTGAGTATGCTCAGTACACAGCATTAAAAACAAAACAAAAACTCACTAATGCAATTGGTTCAACAATGTCTCATTATTAATTTTAAGGAAGTCCTACAGTTTTAGTGCCTTTCCCAATAAAGTCTTAAAACTCGAAGAGTGATTGATCACTTCCCAATGTTTTTGAAACAAATAACACTTGAAGATTAACTGAGGAAAATAATTAATTTGTGCTTTTTCTGCAATGAAATAGGAACAATTTGTATAAGCAAAACAAAATTCCTATTTTTCCTGGACTACAAACTTCATCAACCCAAATAAGAGAAACAGTGCTTGGGGCTGGTCTGAAGGCAACCAACGGCGCATTTTATTTGGTAGGCAACATCTGATAGAAAGGCATTTTTTTCTGCTGAAGCCCAGGCTCTACTTAGTGTCTACCTGCTGGAGAAAAATTAAAGTTAAAGACACAAATCCCTAGGATACCAAGGACACAGCTACCTGGACACTATTTGTGACTACTTCAAGTCAATATGTTCCTGAAGTATTGATTTTCCCCCTCTTATGTAATGTCAACGTTTATTTATTCATTCACCTGCTTCCAGCTGATCCTTACCAAAGGTTAAGTGGTTGTGAAATCACAGGCACTGGAAAATCAAAAGCTGTTGTTTTAAGCTCTTAGCCAAGTAGTGGTACCTCATAGCCTGACTCTGACAAGCTTCAGCAGCATCTGAGGGTGGGCTGTCTTCGACCAGCTGGAGGGTTTAATGTGTTCTGTCACTCTCATGCCAACCTGACTTGAGAGAGTTAGGCTCACTGTGCTCTCAGACTCTAGAGGTGGAGCTCAAGGGAGCTATGCCCTGGGCTCTCTGGTCCCTCTGCAGGTACACTTGCTTTTTTCATCTGATGCCGTTTTTCTTACCCTCTGTAGGCCCTCACTCGCAGAACTATTATTACTTGCTTGTTACTGCTGATTCATACTCACAGGAAAAAATAATTTTGTCTTCAACACCTCTTCCAAGTCATTTAAGGCATATGTTAATGAAAGACAAACTTTGGCATCTACTCTCTGTAGCTCTGAGGCTGCAATATAGATTCATTATAAATGAAGATGCAACCATTATTTTGCTTTTATTTATATTTATAACTATACCAAAGACATCTTGCAGGTACCTTTGTGCCTTTCAAATCCCAATCCATATTCCAAGAAATGCTCAACATTTCATGCTTGAATTGGCATTAATGTGGCACTAATGCACATACAATGTTTTAAATAAAGATGTTTTCACTCATACTTCATTACTGACACCCTCTGATTTCATGTATTTTAAATGATGCTACTGTTGAATCCCTTTGAGGACATTTTAAGGGCGTTTCCTCCACAGCATAGAATTTTTTTTTTTTTCCTGTACATGAGGAGTATGCAAGTGATGAGTGCTCTGCTAGGAGGCTTGCCAAGTCCACCGCCAAAGGCTGGGGGCTGGGGCAAGAGCAGAACTGAACATATGCAGAATGCTGAAAAGAACTGATTGAAAGCATTTTGCTTTGTCATTCCTCAGTTCCCTTTCCTTCCCTCCTTTTCCAATTTTTAACTGTGGACAAAGCAACATACTTCTTTCATAAAATGATCTAGAATGAGCTGTAACCTTGAAGGTTGTCTGAGCCAAACTCTCACCCATTTCGATAGCTGTCTGCTTTATTCAGGAGCTCTTTCTTTTCCAATGCCTTTCCCAGCAGCAACTAAGCCTATCGATTCCAAGTGCAGTGATGAGAGTAGAGGTTTGGGGAACAGACAATTCTGAGTCCACATTCTGGCTCTGCCATTGAATAGCTCTGACTTCCTGGACAAGTGACATAACATCTCACAGTCCCAGTCTCATCAGGTAAATGGCTACATAAAAGCTTGAGGATTCAATGAAATACAGTGTACAGTATAACCAAGACTAAGCAATCAGAGCCAAGTGGAAAGTACCTCAGTAGGAACAGCAGGAACTGGGATCCATACCTTCCTATCTGACTCTTAGGCAATATTTTTTCCACAGCATCATACCATTGTTCTCACAGTGTCTCATAAAATCATTGAAAAAGTATTGTTGAGTATTGTGTGTGATATTCTGTAGACTGTAAACGCTGTTATTAATAACAATACATCATATATATATTTCATGCTCTAGAATTTACAATGCACCTGCACAAGTGGGTAAATAGCTCTGACAACATGCAGTCTACTGATGACTAACAGAGGCAGGAAGGAGAAGCTGAAGCATTTAAAGAGGTCTATTAACTATGTAAATGTGAAGTCCTCTTATTTGTGAGGAGCATAATAAACATTAGAGTCAATTAGAAGTAACGTATGATATATTCAGGTTTCAGAACTCTGATCAATTGGAAAGTCATAGGAATACAGCATAGGAGTTTCAAGGCAAGAATTTAACTTACCTGAAGTTTACTAACCCAGATGGTTCAGACAGCTTTATGTTTTGCTCTCAGAAAGACAGCTATCTACAGATGGGTGAATTTTCATGTACAAACTAGAGTACAGCAATGATTTAGAATTACATAACGGTAGAAACCAAGATGTGTTCACAATTTGGAGACAAAGCATATGGAACTGAAACAAGCAAAGCAAATAAGTTCTCAGAAGTCAATGTTAACTGGATGTTTCAATGCAGACAAATGTGACACACTAAATGCAAAACTTATAATAATAGAAACTGTTATGTCAACTTTCTCACAACCTCCGGAAGTAGTTCTTCATGTGAGAATTTTTACATTTGGACAATGCTCAAAAGTTAATTTTTAGAAATGGAGAAAATTGGAGGTGTATTTTAACATACTTCATTGTTTCTGTAATGTTAGAAGATGAAAGAATATGCCTTTTTTCTGTTAGAAAATGGTCCTGTTGAAATTTAGCTCCCTCAGAAGAACAAAGATGATGATGATGGTGTGTGTGTGTAATGGGTCTGAACCTTGGGCCTTCTACGTACCCAGCCCTTTTTCCATTGTTTTATTTTGAGACAGGGTCTTTACTAAGTTGCTAAGTTGCCCAGGTTAGGCTTGAACTTGCAATCTTTCTGCCTCAATCTCCCAGAGGGCTGGGATTACAGCTGCATGACATCATGCCTAGCTAGATGAATAATTTCTAAATATCAGACTCTACCTAACTGAATGGTCCTAGTTTTATAAATGGGAAGAGAAAAATTAGCATTTCATGTAGTTATCAAATATGGTAAGCTAATGTCTAACAGATACATTTATAACATTTTATGATTTTTTAATATTGACAGGAAAAATTCCAGACAGGCCTTTCCCTTTCCATTCTCCACATAAATCTATACTTTTCTGGGTTGTTGTTCAGCAGTAGACCCTAAGGATGAGGTTGACACAGGTAGGGTAGGAGACAGAAAGACTGACTGGACAAGAGGATGTGGGGAAAAGAAAGGCCCTGCTGTGCCATGTGGAAGAGGAGGTCTATGTTGGACAGAGCCCAAGACAGCTCAGTTTGTGTCTAACAGTCCAAATTTGGTTGATGTATTTTTGAAGCTTCTAAAGGTTAACTCACATGCTGTAATATATTATGGAAAGACATGAAGCTGAATTTTACTGTGCCAGTCAAGAGGCTGGCTTGAATCTCCTATTTAGAACTGAGAGAGACAGTACAATTTACATGTGTGAGAATGTGAGAATAATTTTACCTTCTGTTGTTTTTAAAACCACCTTGGGCCATGATTTTTAAGTGGAGACACAAGAAGATCTGCTGGGGTTCCCATAGCAACATTAACTTATCTCAACTGCCCTTGTATGCAATACTTTCATGACTAGTTTGGCTTTTAAATGCACACTTTAATTATGAAATAAACTAAGTTAAGAGTCTCAGGCAAATTTGGACTTTTACATTCACTGATGTATGCATATTTAAATAGAAACCTTGATAATTGTCTTTCTAAGGACTTGCTACCAAGGCAAGTTTATGCAAAACTTTTCTGTGGTCTTCCTTGTCACTGATCTCTGATCTTACTCAATTCCATTCTGCAGACAACTCTTCAACAAATCCTCTAAACACATTCATGAAACAGTGTGGAAAGGATGAAACAGAAACCAACCAACTTCAGATTGCTCCAGTTGGAACTAGAAATCAACACACCTACTATTGTATGCTGTTTACAAGCTGAAACTCCCTGTCCATGTCTTTTCTGCTACTCCTCATCATTAACATCCTATGCCAAACAGCCTCACCTACTCACAATATTCCAAGAACAGAAGGTCAAGGGCTAGCCTGCAGCCCACCTGCTTCCAGAAGCCCAATTCTTCCCTATTCCTTTTCACAGTTGTTCTCTCTTTAAAACTATGACTACTGTTATCACTACTATAGACGTTTTGATGGTGAAAAAGCAGTATCCTTCCTCTTTTTGGGTAACAGTGATTTTCCTCTGAGGAACTTTCTCCAACTCCATCCTTTCTGGTTGCACCATCAATTAAGTTCCCCTGCCTCAGCCTGTCAAGTGATGGCCATAACCTAAGTTGAACTGATTGTATCTCTAGGAAACTGAGTTTCAAGTGATTCAAAAAGGAGAAAGAGTTGAAACTAAATTATGCCAGTGGTGGTCCTCAAGAAAGTTCCCACTTCTTCCAAAATTTTGTGATTCACAATAACATTCACTAGCTCGTATGCTCCCCATTTGAGTATTTATTCATATGATATTTTATGTCATGATTCTTTGCTTTGCCAGTTCAACTCTATTTATGCTCACTGAAGACAGGACTGGGTCTTCATTGATTGTTTTATTCCATATACTTCAGCACAATGTAAGTACTCAGGAAATTTTGAATAATGAAAGACCAATCTTAGAAACTCCATTTTTTTTTAACAAACTGCAATTTGCAAGCCAACATATGTCCTTATTGACGCAACAGAGTAAGTCGATTTCTAATTGCTACAGGAATCTTCTTGAGCATGACTGTTGTCTTATAGAGAGTTTATAACAACTTAAACATCTAAGAAAAGCCCAAAAATAGTGTTAGCATGGGCCATACCTTTCCAATTTTAGAAAAGAAAGAAATTAAAAGTGTACTTCAGACATTACTCTCTGAATTAAAGAAACAAAAAGTTTTTGGGAAAATAGACAAAAAACAATACATTTTAATCTTGAGCTTGTAATTTTTCCAAGAAACAAGGCCTACTGCCTCTCTGCTATTAAATGACAATGGGTGAGAGTTTATTTGCTTGTGAAACGCTTTAAATAAAGAAGATAAATGTGCATATAAATAAAGATTTTTTTCCTACTTCTAAAATGTGGCAGGTTATGGTTTGTCCAAAGTATAACGTATTAGAAATTTAATTAAATGCTTATAAAATTCAAAGAACAAAATGGTTATATGCACAAGCTTGTACATATCAAATTTTAAAGATATAATAAAATATACACTTCTCTAGAACAACTTGTGTATGCTTAAAATGCACAAAGAGTTTATTCGTGATAGAATACCAAGAAACACAGATTCTATTTTCTTCTCATTGTCTTTTGAGAAACAAAAGATTTTCTGGAATCTTTATGTGGCAGAGCCCTCTGGTTTTATGTCTTAGTATGGTACATATTTCAGTCATGAGAAGAGTAAAAAATATCAGGAACTATTTTGAGTTCAGTGCAATGGTTTTTGGAATTTTCCTTGAACCCACACTCGATGCATTGTCACTTGTTTTTTCCTATTAACTTGTAAGCGATGATCAACCAGATTTTGCTTTTCAACTAATCCAGCCTTGCAGAACATACAGTGGACTTCCCCTTTGAGACAAAAATGGCAAAGACAGGACATGTGATTGGGGATGGGGGAGGTAAGGCGCAATGGAATACTGATAGAAGGATTAAACATGCAAATTTCATTTATACCAAGAAACAAGGCCTAACATAACTGCGTGAAGGAAATCTGTGAAACCAAGTGAGTTTCTTCACAGACACAAAAGTATCCCAAACTAACATAACAGGCATTAAGCAATTATGAAAAATTACTGGCTTTTTAAAAGATACTTGCTCTCTAAGTTTTTGTTGGTTTATAGAGTCCCAAAATGGCACATTATAAAAGTTTGGGGAAAATCTTGAATGCAGGTGTGCAGGTATTATCATTTGGTATTGTCAGAAATGCTTTTCTAAAAATGAGGAACTGACTGGAGGTAAGTAATTTTCTGCAAACTTAGAAAGTGTCCCTCATTTGACTACATTGTATTATCAATTATTTTCATACCCAGGCTAACAACATCACCAAAATTGTACACTATACCTTCACTTGAGTATGAGAGTGAGACAAGTGACACTTTAAAGCAGTTTTAACTAGAAAAAGATTAAAAGGCAAGAAGGCCATTTTCAAATTTTTATGTAGATTACATGCATCAAAGTATGAAGACATTTGATATTTAATCAACTGAAGTCTCATTTTTATAGCTTTTGAATTTCTCATTGAAATAATAACCAAAGAGAGTTTTCACAGTTAATTATTTCATCTTGTAGATTAGCATACCTTTTGTAAAGAAATATGCTCTGGTACCATCTCCTCGAACATAAAAATTTTCAGATAAACAACGCCCTAAAAAATATGTGAAAAAAACCTTGATATTCCTTAATAAAACAATAAAAATCCAAACAACATGACATGAAATATAAACAAAGCATTCTTTAAAACACATGAAAATAACCCCAAAGTGAATATGCTATTACCCTTTTTAAAACGAAGCTGAGCGATATCATATCTTCCATGGTCTCGGAAGAGCAGCATTCCCCCGGGCTTCAGTAACTTAGACAGTCGGTTGACAGCACCTTGCATCCTTTGAAAACAAAGTAAGATAGCTTCTGTGTGGAAATCTTGTGTGACATGCCAGATTGAACCTTACTGAGACCAAATAAAAAAGGCTTAATAAAGCCAAAGAAATCTAAACCATAAATGTAAAGGCAACAAAAACAAATATTTTGTAAAGAAGGAAAAAAAGACATCAACTTGCTAAATGACCACATTCAGAAAGCTTGAGTTTCTAGAAATCCCCGAATGACCAGACTGGGCACTTTACAGAGCTTGATGTATGGCATCAAAAGATGAATTACCAAAAAAAAAAAAAAGATGTTTGCGGATATTTATAGCAAAACAAGAAGGTTCTGAGGGAGACATAAAATAAATGAAGGTGTTTCATTTTCTTTGCAAAACAAAAGCTATGTCAGAGTCATCCCGAATGGTATATTTGAAACTGCGGTCATCCTCCTCCAAATTAGCTCATTCTTTCTCTGATTTGTTTAGTCCAAAGATACTATTATTCCGCTCGGGAAGAAAGACTATTATTTTTCTTCCTCTGTTCACTTCATGCGGTCATCAAATTCTATATCCTCTCTCTTCTTTTTTCCTTTTACACCATCTTTGATGCCGTTTTTCTCTTTTGTTTCCTACTGGTACTCCATTAGTACAAATCCCTAACTCTCCAGGCCTAAAAACAGAATTGGTTTCTAATACGCTTTATTATTCTCCCATCAGTTCTTCTGGAATATTACCAATGAGTTGTTCTGCCTAAAATGATGGTTTTGTCAAATCACCTCCTTGCTCAAAAACTTTCATGACTTCAGTCCACAGAGCAAAACTATTTCTTGTAGATCTCTTAGGATTACTCCTGACCCCACTAAATCCTTCCAATATCTTTTTCTCTAACTTCCCAATTTAAGCACCTCTTCAAGCCCAACTGTTAAGGATTTGGTTCCGGACAGCCTATGCCATGGCTCACAGGTTTCCTCTCAAAGAAATCTTTCCCCCTTCCTTTCTTCCTATTTAAATTTTACTCACACCCCAATTCCTGACTCAATACCAAGAAGCCTTGCTTTCTTCCTTTTACCACTTATTCTTACTTACATGGCTTGCAGTCAAATATAACCCCTTATAACTATCCTTGATTTGGTATTTTTGGTTATAGGTTCATAGCCTTGTGTTAAAGGCCAGGGATGGCAAAGATGTAGTTTTCATATCAATGCTGAGTGACTGGCATTAGCAGCCAACAGAGCTTTAATGAGGAGGACACATGGAGCTCATTGGGAATGACAGAGTACAAAATTTATTATCAATGTCTGCCATGAACAGAGAATGGTAAATGACAGTCTTTGGGCTAAGCCCTTGCTCTTTCTCCTTTATCCAAGCTATTTAAAGCTGCTGAGATTTTCTTACTTTGAAAATCAGAAGTTTAAATTAGATAAAAGTATAAATTCCTTCCATTTAAAACACTATTTAGTGAAACAGTGGGGTGGAAGCCAGATTATGTCACATTATGAAGGAAGTACAGATAGTGAGAAAATGAAAACAAGAAATAAATATGATAGAAAGAGATAATATGAGTATGCGAAAAGTTCTTTTTGAAAACTGGGACATAAATAAACAAAAGGGAAAAGGAGAAGTATTTTGTCCTTGTTTATACAGATCACATTCATACTGTGCTTGTATCCTTATGCTTTGGCAACAAAGAAAACCATATTTAAACCTTAAAATAATCACTTTCAGGACAAATTTTATGTACAGAGCAACATCTCTGTAATTATGAACAAAACACCAGTGAAAATGTAGAAAAATAAGGAACCAAGTATTTCAAAATGTAGACAACTCCTTCTGCAAGTGCTTATGTCTATCTTTTAATGCCTGGGTTTGTGGACAAAGGCAAGGTATGGGGAGCCACTTTTCTTGATTATCCCTATTCTGTTTCTGAATATAATTCCAGGGCAAGTAACTGAGACCTGCAGGTTGGACTGGGCTGGGAACAAGGTGGGCAAGATAAAATGACAAAAGCCCCTTTTCTTTGTTCCTCCTAGTTGGCTGACATTGCTATTCTCACCTATCTCTGGAGGGAGGTAGACAAAGGAAGAAAAAAAAATTTTTTTTTTTGGTATTGGGGATCGAACTCAAGACCTGGCACTTATCAGGCAAGCGCTTGAACCACTGAGCTAAGTCCCCAGCCCTCAAGAAGAGATTTTAAAAAGGAGTATTTATCAACTGTCTATGTTTGGATTTAAAGTAAGTACCTTATACTTTATTTCAATGAGAAAAAGAGTTAGCTATTCTTTTGTAGCTTCCTACATTTTATGCCATGTAAGCTGGAACCCCTCATAGTCAGGGTCTAGCTAACTTCCTTGCCAATTATTTGAACCTAGATTTTCCAAGATGCCAATCTTCTATAGCTTCTATAATTTTCTAGAACTTTCCTGAGGGGTAATCCACTACTATGGTCTTAAATGATCCTAAAGACACTGTCTTGCCTTTTTACTTACTGTTGCTTGCCTGCTATTCATTCATCTTTATTTAATTTGTTTATTTATTTACAGATGCTTTCTCATTATGTTGCTTGAGCTGTTCCCAAATTCCTGGGCTCCAATGATTCTCTTGCCTCAGCCTCCTGAGTTGCTGGCACTGCAAATGCATGCCGCCATACTAATATTATTCATCTTATTTTTAAATCATTCCCATGTAACTAAGAACGTAGTATTAACATGATATATCTGAATTTACTTCATAATAAACAGAATGAAATACTGTACTGTAAAAGTAATCTTCCCAAGTCATCTGTTTCCCCTTCTCTTTAACATTCAATTTAAATCATGAGAAAATACATTATCTAAATTAATTTCAAATAACCTTTTTGTAGTCTTATTTAGAATTTGTACATTTCCTGTTATGGGTGCCAAATAGGAAATCTTGTTCTATATCTACCTACACCATCCTTTTAACTATTCATATAAGGAAACAAAATACATTGATGACATCTTTCTACTAGTACCTGAACAATGTCAATAGATGAATAGATTAGCAGAAAAGAAACTGAGAGGAAAACTTCATGCTTCATGGTACCTCATATGTTACAAATATAACTTTGTTTTGGATTTATCTGGAAACCTAACTTGTTCTTCACAGCAAAGTGCTTATCTCTGAATGGGATGTAAAAAGAAGAGCACTAGTGACTTCATAACTGCAAAGAAACATGTGGAACCTTAGTTTCTGTGAGAAAGAGTCATACTTAAGCAGAAATTATTGACCCAGGTCTAAATCCCCTATAGGGGATTGTGAAAACTCAATTTTAAGAAACTTTGTAAAAGCACATATTGACACCATACATGTACTTTATTTAACAGAAGATGGCAATATTTTGAGGGAGATGATCACTTTAATAGCTGGTAACATCTGTTTGTTTTTTCTCTAGAGAAAAGTTGCCTTCATAGTTTTAAAACATTGTGCAAAACTTAAATTTTTAAGTCATAAATATTTAGGGGAGATGTAACTCAGTGACAGAGCACTTGCCTAGCAGATATAAGTTCCTGGGTTTGATCCCTAACACACACACATGCACGTGCACACACACACCATATATTTTTTTCTGCCAAAAAATGTATACATCAGGAAAAAAAAGTTGTATAAAGACTTTAATACTGTTTATTCAGACATCATGAGATTAATATAAGTTACCTTTCACCTCTACACTTACAAGAGGTGCTCAAAGTGGTGGCCACTAGCTTCCAGACATTTATTAGCATGGCAAACTGTTAAGGTGTATATACATTTTTTTGGTAGGATATATATATATATATATATATATATATATATATATATAATGGCACTAGGCCCACCTTAGATCATAAAGGTATAAGGATAACCTGATAAATTGCTATAATCCCTAATTCCTTACTGGGCTTCTCTAAAATAAAAAATTACAAACCCATCAATAGACTTGTGTGAAGTTGAACAGATCCATAGCCCAACTTTATGAACATTCAGGAAAATGCTAAATCAAAGATGTTTGTTTCTGATCACCAAGAACAATTTCCCTCTTGGGAGTCTATTAGGCTGCTCTGAATTTGTAATTTTCTTGAAGCACTGTCACTTTTAATAGGTATGTGTCTTGCCAGAATATGCTCACTTCATTCTGACAGTGACAGAAAGCTTACTAATGAACTAGTTTGACCAGTTTCTTTAAGTCTGAAGAAAAGAAAAACTGCATTTAAAAGGTTGCATACTATACATAATGTAGTTCACTAAATAATAAGTTCAAGAATCGTCACTTTTGCTTTGATAGCTCTAAAAATCACTACTGATAGAGGAGCTTCACTCATTTGTTTTGCCCTTTTGTCTTCATTTACCTGTCAGGATGAATAGAAGAGAGCACAAAGACAAGGAGAATGACATCCAGGATACCATCAGGAAAAGGGTAGGGCGAACCATCATCACACAGATCATGAACAAAGGCAGCACACTGGGCGGCTCTGTAGGATGAGTGTGACTGTCATTACCAAGGAACACAAAGCCAATAAAAAGGAGTTAGTAGAATTCCCAATTTTTTTAATATAAAAAGGACAAATGCTTTACTTTTTCTCCCACCAGCCTTTCCTCTGTAAATCTAAATGTACTTTATTTCCAGTTCATTATTCTTTAGCTTATTTCAGGCAGCTCTAAAAAATTGTCTAACACTTACACTTCTTGGTGACAGATATTCTTTACAACCCCTGTGCATATTAAAAAGCCAAGTAGGGCAGCTGCAAGTCACTGGCAGTGCTGCTGCCCACTCTGCATGGTTTCAGAGCTGTGGCTACAGTCCTTGATTCTCCCACCACTTTCTCCACATTACTTTTGCTTCAAAATACAAATACCTTACACTACATAATCACAATTAGATCATGCAGATAGTTACACAACTATGCAAAAACACTAAATGAGATGGTATGTGAACTGTTTCAATAAGGCTATAATTTTAAAAATTGTGGGGCCAGGGATTTAGCCCAGTGGCACAAGTGCCTGCCTGACAAACACAAGGTCATGAGTTCGATCCCCAGTACCAAAAAAAAATTGCATTAAAGTAACAACATACACAATTTGTCTACAGAGAAAAACATTCAGAAGGAAATATATCTACACATTAACACTAATTCACCCTAAGAAGTATGATTACAAGTGTATTTTTCTTCCTCTTTAGGCTTTTTATTATTCTGGAAAATGAATTACTCTATCAGAAATTTATTTATTTTTTTTTTAAATTTTATTTAAAAGAAAATAGACACAGAAGATAGAAACAAAAAGCATGAAAGACAAACAACAACAACGACAGATCTTATCAGAAATTTAAATTGTACTAATTTTTAAAAAGTTTTACTTAATTTATCTGTTTACCATATGTTTTCCATTTGCTTCATTGTCTTTCTTTCTATGGTAATGCTCACTACCATTCAAGATTTGTGCAGCAAGCCCAGGTTACAAACTGTTTTCCTCACAGTCTAAGACACTTTAAAATTTGCATCGAATGTTTTACCAATTTTTTTTTTTTTTTTTGAATTCTGGGAATTGAATCCCAGACCTTCACACTAACACAAATCTTAAGAGCTTATTTATTTTTTGAGACAAAGTCTAGCTAAGACACTAAGTTGACCCGACTGGGCTCAAACTTGCAATTCTCCTGACTCAGACTTCCAGAGGGCCAGAATTATGGACTGGACACCATTATGCACAGCTTCGCAGATTTGTTTTGCTTTTTGAGACAGGGTCTCATTATGCAGTGCAGGCTGGCCTTTGAATTCACTAGGTAACCTAGGCTGGCCTCAAACTCAAGGTGATCCTCCTCCTTCAGCCTTCTGAGTGCCCCAGATTTTCTTTCTTTCTTTCTTTTTTATTATTATTTTAAAACTTTGTATTTTAAAGAGAAAAATTAAAACAAAATTTTAAAACAATAAGATCGTAACAATGGTAATACACTGTGTATTGTTATCTTTAAATGAGTTACTCAGAGTACAAAATATAGACATTTAATTGTTCAAACAATATTAGCACAAACCATTCTTTTCTTCTTTTTCTTTTTTTTTTTGGGGGGGGGGACCAGAAATCAAACTCAGGATCTCACATTTGTCAGGCAGGCACTGTGCAGTTGAGCTATACCTTCGGACCTTTTGTTTTTAATGAACTAAGAGAAATTAGTAGTATAACTGTCTAAATTATCTTGTATATGTTTATATATATATATATATATATACACACACACACACACACACATACACACACACACACATATATACCCAGTTTCTCTTTCCTTTTGAACCGTTTCTTCCCATTTTATAATATTTATTGTATATTCTGGATCTTATTAACTCTTTCAGCTTCTTATACTAGGGAGACAAAATGATGTTTACACATGTGCATCTGGTTTATTTCACTTATGAATATGGTCTCGAAATGCATCCATTTACCTATAAAAACCTCAAGTTTATCTTTCTTTATGGCTGAGTTGTATAAACATGTCACCTTTTTTTATCCATTCCTCGGTTGGTGGGCATTTGGGTTGTTTCCAAGACCTAGCCATTACAAATTGTGCTGTTATAAACATGGATGCACATATATTGCTGTGGTATAATGTCTTTAATTCTTCTGGCAAGATAGAAGGGGAATAGCTAGGTCAAATGGGTCCAATTTTAATCCCTGGCATGTGCAGAGTCAGTTTTTCCAGTACTTTCTATTAAAAAGACTACCTTTCTTCCAGTGAATATGTTGGCACCTTTGTCAAAGATAAGATGGCTGAGTTTGTCTGAAGTTGTTTCTGCATCTTCTAATCTGTTCCACTGATCTTTAGGTCTGTTGTTTTGCCAGAACCATGCTGTTTTTATCACAGCAGTTTTATAGTATAATTTTGAGTCAGAGACTGTGAAGCCCCCTGCCTTGCCTTTGTTGCCCAGAATTGCCTTTGCTATTCTGGGTCTCTTCTGGCTCCAAATGAATTTTAGAACAGTTTTCTCAGCCAGGCGTGGTGGCGCACGCCTTTAATCCCAGCACTCGGGAGGCTGAGATAGGAGGAGCATTGTGAGTTCGAGGCCGGCTTGGGCTACAATGCGAGCGCAAGGTCGGCCTGGGCTACATAGTGAGACCCTGTCTCAAAAAATCAGGGCTGGGAGTTTGGCTCAGTGGCTTAAGCGCCTGTGCTGGCAGGTGCAAGGCTGTGAGTTTGATCCTCAGTGCCACAAAAAAAAAAAAAAAAAAAGAACGGTTTTCTCTAATTCTGTGAGACATGCTGTTGCAATTTTGATTGCAACTGCATTAAATCTGTATAACGGTTTTGGAAGTATGGCCATTTTCATTATATTGGTTCTTCCAACCCAAAGAGCAAGGGATCTCTTTCCATTTTGATATCTTCTTCAATCTCCTTTTTCAGAGTACTGTAGTTTCCATGTAGAGGTCTTATACATCCTGTGTTTGATTCCTAGGTATTTCATTTTTTTGGATGCTAAAAGGTGTGGTTTCCATAATTTCTCTCTCAGTGAGTCTGTTATTCATGTACAGACACCCTACTGAGTTTTGAGTATTGACTTTTTATCCAGCTATGCTACTGAATTTGGTTATTAAATCTAGAAGTCTTTTGGTGGAGTTCTTGGGATCTGCTATATAGAATATCATGTCATCCACAAATAATGATAATTTAAATTCTTCCTTTCCTATCATTATACCTTTTATTTCTTTATCTTGTCTAATGAATTGGCTAATGTTTCCATACATATATTGAGTAAGAGTGCCAACAGTGGACATTCTTCTCCTATTCTTGATTTTAGAGAGAAAGTTTTCAGTTTTTGTTCATCTAGTATGATGTTGGTTGTTGGTTTGTCATAGATGGCTTTTATCAGATTGAGATAAAGATCATTTATTCCAATTTTCTGTAGGACTTTTTTTTCTTTTAATCATAAATGCGTCCTGGACTTTGTCAAAGCTTTTTCTGCATATACTGAGATGATAATATGGATTTTGTCCTTGACTTTGTTAATATGGTGCATTACATTTATTGATTTACATATGTTGAACCATCCCTGCATCCCTAGAATGAATCCGATTTGGTCATGGTGTATAATCTTCTTGATGATTTGTTGCACTCTGTTTGCCAGTATCTCACTGAGGATTTCTGCATCTATGGTCATTAGGGAGACTGTCCTGTAGCTGTCTTTCATAGTTGGACTGTTCTCTAGTTTTGGTATCAGGGTAATGCTTGCTTCCAGGAATGAATTCTGGAGTATTGCTTCCCCTTTCAATTTCATTAAAAAGTTTGAGAAATAGTAGTGTTAAGTCTTCTCTAAATTTCTAATAGAATTCAGCATTGAATCTGTCAGGGTCTGGGCTTTTCTTTGTTGGTAAGTTTTTAATTACATTGTTTATTTCACTGACTGATATTCCGTTATTTAAGATTTTTATATCTTCATGATTCAGCTTTGGTAATCATGTGTATCTAGGAATCTGTCCATTTCTTCTGTATTTTCCATCTTATTAGAATACCATTTTTCAAAGTAGGTATAGATGATCTGGATTTCTGCACGGTCTATTGTTTTCACCCTTTTCATTACTAACTGTGTAGACTTAAGTCTTGTTTTCCTCTTTTCAATAAGGTTGGATAAGAGCATGTAAATTTTATTTAATCTTTCAAAGAACCAACTCTTTGATTCATTGATTCTTTGTATTGTTTTCTTAGTCTCCAATGCATTAATTTCTGGTCTGATCTTTATAATTTCCTTCTTCATATGAGCTTTTGGCTCAGGCTGCTCTTTTTCTAGAAGTTTGAGGTTCATCATTAAGTTGTTTATTTGCACTCACTCTGTTTTCTTGATAATGGTATTCACTGCCATAAATTTCCCTTTAGGGCTGCTTTCATTGTGTCCCATAAATTCCAGTATGTTGTATCGTTGCTATCATTTAATTGTAGAAACCGTCTAATTTCTTTTTTAATTTCATTTGTGATCTATTGGTTGTTCAGCAGGGTGCTACTGAATTTCCATGTGTTTATGAAGTTCTTGCCATTGATTTCTAATCTCATAGCACAATGGTCTGATTATATGTATGCAATAATTTCACTTCCTTTGCATTTACTTACATATGCTCTATGAGTTAATATGTGGCCTATTTTGGAGAACTTCCTGTGTGCAGCTGAGAAGAATGTGTATTCTGATGTTGTGGAGTAGAACACTCTGTAGACATCTAAATCCATTTGTTCCAAAGTTTGGTTCAGTTCTAATATTTCCTTGATTTTTTTTTTCCAGTTGATCTGTCTTTTTCTGACAGTGGAGTAATGAGATCACTAATAAAATTATATTAGTGCTCATTTGATTTTTCATGTCTGTTTAAATTTGTTTTACATACTTGAGTGCACTGGTATTTGGTGCATATATATTTATGATTATTATCTCCTCTTCTTGGATTATTCCAAGGATGTAGTGACCTTCCTAGTCTCTCTTAATCAGTCTTGGCTTGAAATTCACTTTGCCTGCAAATAGAATAGGTACCCCTGATTTTTTCTGGATTCCTGAAAGTCAAAGGATGGAATATTGTTTTCCATCCTTTGACTTTCTATGAATTTCTTTTTGAATTAAAGGTGTTTCTGGCATGCAGAATATTGTTGGATCTTGCTTCTTAGCCCATTCTTCCAGTCTGTGTCTTCTGATTGGTGAATTGAGGACATTAACATTGATGGTCATAACTGATTATGTATTGGCTCATCTGTGTCATGTTATTTTCCTGTTATTGGCTCCCTCTTCCTTTTTCCCCTCCATCTGTTTAACTGCCTGGTGGATTGTCTTGCCTGGTGGATTTGTTCTATTGGGGTTCATGGAGTTATCGTACTTGTTATCACTTTCTAGTATGTCCTTCAAAACATTTTAGAGTGCTGATTTGTTGGTCAAAAATTTCCTCAGATGTTCTTTGTCCTGGAGGTATTTTATTTCTCCATAAGTTTTGAAAGATAAGTTTTTGTGGGGTTGAAGGTTGTTTGCCTTTAGAATTTGAAACACTTCATTCCAAGTTCCCCTTGACTTGAGGGTTTGTATTGAGAAGTCATCTGTGATTCTGATGGACTTTCCTTTATAGGTGATTTGTTTCGTTTTCCTAACAGCTTTTAAGATTCTATTCTTGTGCTGAATTTCTGGACTCTTGATTATGATATGCCTGGCTGTAGATATTTTTTGATTGTGGCTAATTGGAGTTCTATATGCCTCACTTATCTGTATGTCAAATTCTTTTTCCCTACCAGGGAAGCTTCCTGCCATGACATCTGAGAAGTTTGTTTTTTTTTTTTTTAAATATCATTTGTGTTATTTCCTGCTTTTTAATTGACTCCAATCAATCTTATTCTTCTTTGCCTGTTCTAGCAGCTGCTGGATTGATTTCTCATGGTCCCTTGCTATTTTAAGAAATCTTTCTTTTCAAGATCGCTAACCACAAGCCTATCTTTTATATCTAAGATCCTGTCCTCACAATGGCTTAATCTGCTATGAATACTTACAGTGGAATTTTTATTCTCCTGGATATCTACCTGAATCTATCTTATGGATTCCATTTCTTTACTATGCTGAGCATTCATGGCTTCCATAATTTTCTTAAGCTCCTTTTTGTTTGTTTGTTTATTTGTATCTGCTCTAGAGTCATTAAGCATGGTTTTCACTGTGGACACCATCTCTGCAGTTATCTGAGAAATTATTTCTGATTTGATTTTTTCTATAGCCTCATTTAATTGCTTTGTTGTTACCACTTCAGAGAGGCCACATGGGTGGTTTTGGATTGTTCTACCTTACTGTCCTCTGGGTTTGCCTTTGGTGAAGTGGATGTCTGGGGTTGCATTTTGTTTAAGTGTCTTCTCATTTTCTTTTCCTTTTTTAGTTTAACTCCTGTGGTGACACTTATAAGTTGCCAATGGTGGGTTGCTTTATTGCCACTATTTAGAACCCTTAGGAAATGACTACTTCTCTGAGATATGTTCCAGGTGTAACCAGTTTTTGGGTTTGAGTCTGTGGCAAGAACCTATGTCTTTAATTTGTTGTGGATGAGAACTGCTGTCTGTTTGGTCCAGCCCCTGGTTCTTTGGCACTGTGCCATAGTATCTTCTATGGTCCTTGATCAATCTCAGCATTGGAATGCCAGGAAGAATAGCTGTTTAGAACAATTATGTCACTTTAGGCTAATGTGGTATCATCAGCAATAAGAGTAGCATCAGTCACAGCCTAGAAAATGACAAACTGAGGTAACCATTAATTTGCCACCTTTAACCATATGAACTAGATTTGTGGTTATATAACAAAATCTAAAAGAGACCAGAAAATTACATGCTGTCTATAAATCCTTAATATGTCAATATTACCCTCAGGGGTTAAAATTTAAAAGGGGATAGGGCAAAAATAGAGAGGTAGAACAAGAGGAAGAGATTAGAAGTAAGACTGGAGGACAAAGTGGAATCAGGCTAACTTTGGGAAACTGGTGCAGAAGACTAGAGTGAAAGAGAAAAGGAAGAGATAAAAAGAAGAACAGGACAGAACCACCACAAAGAGGTTAGGAACCATGTTCCTACTCATATAAAAACAAGATCAAACAGTGAAGGAGAAAAAAACAAAAACAAAAAGAAAAACCACACAACCACCAACAAAAAACAAACGAGAGAAACAGAGAAAAAAAAACCACTTCCAGGATTGTCTCTGTTGTTACTGGTAGACAACATGTGGAGACAGAGTACTAAATAACGTTGATTTATTCCAGCAAGTCAGTAGTATCTTTCTGGTGGGGTAGTGGATAATCTCAGCAAGCCTGCACCTTCTAGCCAGGACCAGACTCATTTGGCCTGCAGTCATCAGTGTACCCTCTATAGGCGTGGGAGGTGGTAGATGGAGCCAGCAGCCACTCTGAGCTCTGAGCTCAACCGGCCCCTTTCCAAGATGGCTCCTGGCCAATGGCTCTCTTGTGTGGGATGACTGAGCCTTAGGCACTCACTGCCAGCTAATGCAGTCCTTCATGTCCACTGCTCCCCTCCACTGCTATGTCTCTCCATGGAGGCCTCTGGGGTCACCAGCAGTCACCATATGTCTACAGGTTTGAACCACTCCTCTTGCACATTGAGTCCTGTGTCTCAGGGAGAACTCCCTCTTTTTTGTTGAAGCTTCTCTCTTTACTCTCTCCATGGGCTTCAGTTTGACTTCAGATCTTTCCTGGGTCCAAGGGATCCTCTTCCCTCCTTCTTGTCTTCCTCACACTGCTATATTTCAGTGTCTAGACAACAACATTCAGAGAGGCTCTTTCTCTGCTGTTTACTACCTCACCATCTTCTATTCTCTACCCTAGATTTTCTTATTTCAAATATTTTAGTTTAATGAGTGCTTACTATGTTCAGACAATATATAAGGCTTCAGAGATCCAAATATGAATAAGACCTTCTTGTAGGACTTAATTAAACATTCAGTTTTAGGGGTGGGGAGTTGTTTTATCCTCCTGAATACCATGACTAATTTTAACTGGTTTTCTCTACACTTAAACAAGTTGTTTGGAGCAAGGTTAGACATGGTTAGGTGTAGAGTCTAAGTTTTGTAGGTCAGTACCTCCCTGTGTGATGTTGGTCTTTCTAGGCCTACCAATCCCTTAAGAACGCTAACATTCAAAACAACTTCCATTGTTTTAGTGCAATTTGAATCTTAGGCTTCAACTGATGTTGATAATCTTAGAAATTGAAAAAGTTCAGTTAAAAATGGCTACAGATAACATTTGATCCAGAAACATTTCAAAACAATCACTATAAAAGCAAATAAATTATTTTTATATGGACTCTTTTTAAAGGAAACATCAGGCATACCTTTATAAGCTCCACAGCTCCGGGGGCAAAATCACAACAATAAAGAAAGGATTCTGGAATGTTCCTATGAAAATGGAAGAAAGGTTTAAATCTAGAATTCAGTATTGTTCAAACTAAAGAAAAAAGGGAACTGCAAATATAACTTGTTGCTATTTCTTTAGTAGAATTTTGGACATCACTTGGCTCATCATTTCTTCCTTTTGAGCACCATTTTCCAGGCTGGTGCATGGGTAGTCTTCTGACCAACACTGTCTTGATCACTTACTAATGACAGGTAACTCCAGCCCTACTTTTAAGGTCCTTCTTTCCTTGGCCTTTTCTGCCTTGTGTCTCATCATACTCCCACAAAGGAAATCCCCAAGGCCAACCTCCTGCACTATTCCCTGAGTCCCCTAAGATCTCTGCCTCCCTCCAGCACTCCTGCAGGTCCTCTTAGCTTAGCTAAGCTCTACTTTTCTCCAAAGACTCTCCAACTCCTGTATCATTTCATTCCTCTTTCTGTTCAATACACTTGGCTCTTAAGCATTTTACAGAGGCTCTGATGCTCTAACGGGGTAGAAACACACACAGACACACATTTATGAGGAATCACTATGTTGTCTAGGCTGAGCTTGCACTCTTGAGCTCAAGGAATCTTCCTGTCTTAGCCTAATAGCTGGCACAATAGGCATGCACCACTGTACCCATATATACTTTTTATTAGAATACAAAGTAATAAATGAAATAGTCTAATAAAATGGTAAGAGTACAGAATTTGAAACCAAATATATCTGCTTTGGAATTATGGATTTGATATATATTAATTCTGTGAATCTGACTTAATGTCTGTAAGACTCAGTTGCTTTATTTATAATATGTAAATAAATTCAATTTTGTTTTTCAGGAAAATGTTTATCCAGATGAAAATCTTAACAAATTTTAATTAAGTTTCTTCCAAAATTAAACATGTTCTGTTTGGTCTTTACTTGGAATGCAGTGACAATGCTGGTCCCTGGTTAATCATGGACAGGCACATGCTTTGAGTTCTATGGTATCTTTCCTGATCATCCTGTGTATGCTGCTATCAAGTAACCCTTTCCTTATGTTGTACGAAATCACGTCAGAGTCACACAAAGCAGTCATAATGTCGTTATCCAGTAACTTAAATATGATCTTCGCTCTTGTAGATTTCATGTCCTCGAAAACATGCCTAATTTTATATATCTTTTGTAAGGGAGTGGAGAAAGCTAGCACCCTAAGAGGTAAGTCCTAAAAATTCTGAAGGGGAAGATGGCATTGCTGAGTGAGGGAAAGAAGCAGAAGAGATCAGTGGTGAGAGTCATGAGTCATCAATGAGAGGCAGAAATGATTCTGAGAGCTCAAAGTGGTATATGGTAAGACTACAGACAGGCTATGAGGCACAAAATTAGAACCTCTACCTTGATTTAAGAGGCATTTCAAGAAAGGTGGACTTCTAAATAAATATCCAATACAAACACAAATATGATTTAACAAAATTTCACCTAGGATCTTAAAGGCAACTCACTGAATACTATGTTCACATGTAGTTCATTCATTCTATGGTCTGAGGGACTCGTGTTCAATTTAAGACCTGTCTAAACAAATTAAAGTATGAATAAGACTTGGTTATGAAAAATTAACCATTACTGAGTCCAAGTTAAAACTTGGACTACTTGGACTTTTTTTTATCAGTCTCATTAAAACCAGTACTTTATTGTAGCACACACTTCTGCTGTTTCCCATGGAATCCATATAATTGTGACTTGTAATTTGCTAACTGGCCACACATATTTGAAATGTTTTTAGTTACCACTCAGATGCACATAGCATTATATGGCATAATGGTTAAAGACAGGGTTCTCCCACCAGACTGCTGAAGGTTTGATTCCTGGTTCTACCACTTAGTTGTGTGACCAAGAGATAATCAGTCTCTCTCTGGACTTGTTACCTTGTCTTTAAAATACAGAAAAATATGGCATCTTTGGTTGTGAGGACCAAATGAATTCACATATTAAAGTTTCTGGAAAGTTGACTGACTCACAGTAAGCACTCAATAAATATCAGCCTATTGTAATTGTTATTATTCCTTTTAAAGGAGAACTGTCTCTGCCTTTCAGCAATTTAAAAACTAACATGGTCCTCTAAAACCCTGTATATAACTCAGAATGCTTTTCTGGACCTTGCTACATGTAGGTCATTATAAAAAGTCTACAGTCTACCTTTGTGTAGTTACTCAATACCAACCAGACACAAAGCAGTCTAGTAAGGAAAGCATGTGCCATTTGCCATGTGTCCTGCCAGGGTGGCAGAATGACCTCTGAGACACAGTTCCCACTATATCAGCAGCCCAAGTTGAAGTCTTATGACCACCCAATGACTTTCCAATGACTTTCTGTAAAATCAGCTGACTGCCTTGGCCCTTTTCCCAGCAAACAGGTGTAAATACCATTACTACCACCACACCACCAAACACTCTCTTGGCAGGGTGCTTAAGAATTAAATGATCCTTGGAGAATGATCTGACCTCTCCATTTCAGAGGCCTAATTATGGTAAAATATTCTGAAAATGTAAAAATATTAATCCTGTACCCTCAAGAAGCAGTAAAACATAATTTCTCAGGTGGGAAAAAAGTCTGTTCTTCCATTTGGAAAGCTAATCACTGGTTGGTTTTTAAAGTGAATTAATTATCTCGGGTTATTAGTCTCCCATAATTTCTAAAACATAAGTATTAGGCAAAGAAAGACACAAGCCAGGAAGAAAGTCAGAAGTGAGAAGCCAAAAGCTTACATTATTATTTGGAGGGGTAAGTATAGAGGGAAAAATGTAACTAACAAGCAAGCAATCAGAGATTAAACAGAAAATAGTTTGAGCTATGTTACACTGTTCAGCAACCTGGAAAATCAGATTAGAATAAAATATGCTCTCGATCTCAGTGACTATAAGACATGGCGGGAGAGGCAAGGAACAAAGAAATTACATGCCAAACAATACCTTGAGATTAGTCATAAAGTAACAAATAACAATTGCCAACGTAGTGTATGCACGTATATTAGAAGTTCATTTATCACTGGGGTGAAGGGACCTGGCTATGTGGTACAAGGGGAAAGAAACTTTTAACTCAGAAACTGGGAAAGGGAAAACAAAGTCAAAAAACATAGAAAAAGAAAGGCCATTTAGATCTATAAGTTTACCAGCATCATCTGGGCCTGGACACTTTATGTTAGGTTTATGCAAGTATTGGAGAATGCTCTGATATTCTGGAGATGCATCAGGTATAATCAACGATAGAGTGTCATGATGTGGACATTATGTCAAAAATTGTTGAATCAAGGTGGAGGGCTTATGGAAATTCATTGTACTATTCTTTGCTTTTTCAAATGCTTTCACATGAAAAACTTAAAAGATCACATAATTACATTAAAAAATTTGCAAAGAGAATGAAAATTTCATCAGTGGCTATGTTAGGATAAAGGGGACAATAGGTGATTTTCCCACTACCCCTTTCCTCCAGTGCAATGTGCTCATACTGAATTTATAATGGAAAAATGATGTGGAAGCTATTGTATAAACTTTAAAAAAGAAAATAACTGACACATCAGCATAGGTAAAAGTTGTTTGGAGAGTTTTGTGAGGTGTGTCATTTTCATCACGGAAATTCTAAAACACAGAGTTAAGATGGTAAACAGGAAGTGCACATCAAGAAAA
Source organism: Dasyprocta punctata (assembly GCA_004363535.1). Taxonomy (NCBI): domain Eukaryota; kingdom Metazoa; phylum Chordata; class Mammalia; order Rodentia; family Dasyproctidae; genus Dasyprocta; species Dasyprocta punctata. The sequence goes on from RJWM01006012.1 coordinate 57,758, forward strand.
CATCATTTCCTTTTTTTCTTTTGAGTCTTAGGGAGTTGCTGCCACTTCCAAACAATTCCAAGCCTAGATACAATGATCTGACACTCAAAGGTCTGTTTTATTTGTATTTTTGAGACAGGGTTTCCTATGTAGTTCAGGCTGGCCTTGAACTCACTATATAGCCTAGGCTGGCCTAGCACTCGCAGGAAGCCTCCTGCTTCAGCCTCTCAAGTGCTGGGATTATAGATATGTACCACCTTGCCCAGATTATATTGGGTGCTACTCCAGAAATGATGACAAAATAAAACGAGGATTAAGGTTTAAGCATTAAACTCAGTTTTCCATGTGTAAAATGGCATCTAATTATCCAGGAGGAACAAAAAGCCTCTGAAACTGGGCAACTCACTAAAATAAGTTGAAATTTCATTGAAAGGATGAAATCTTTGTTTTTTTCTTATTCTCTCATCCACTTAAACACAACCTTAAAAGAATCTTACCTGAATCTCAAGGTGGATAACCCATGATTGTGAAACACCATCTTCAGAGTAATTGTGAATTCACATGAAATTAGCACTAAGACTGAGATGGTTTTTTGAAATGTGCTTTAATCACTGTTTATGTGGGAATTAAAAACATTACTGGCATATACATGACAACATATTTTCAAGATTTCTCAACATCCCTTAAATATGTAAAATTATGTAGGAGAAAACTCTAAAACTTACTGCAAGGTGTTCAGAATTGGAAAAACACTATTTCCAGCACCACAACCAACCTAAAATTAAGAGATTAGACAAATATGAATGTGTTAAATTTTCCTCATAATGTCAGACATTCTATTTTAAAAAACAAGCTTATTGCATCTCTAGGTATGGTAGAGGTAACTCAACGGCAATGAGATAAATCACAAGAATAACGCTGAAAGATTTGACTATAGAAACATTTAAAATCCGTACACCCCCAAACCCTAAATAACTCAAGTTAAAAGATGACAACACACTGAGAAAAAAATATTTGTGCTACATATGATAAAGGGCAGAAATTTAAGAAAGAAAACAAGCAAAGGAAATAAAGGACAGAATTCCAAAAGAAGTACAAATGGCTCCTAAATATTCAAGAATGATGTAACCTATATAGTAATAAAAGAAATGCAAATTAAAATGAGATTCAATATTTGTCTAACAAAGTGAAAAACTCCAAAATAAAGTAAGAATTTTCCAACCAATGAGGGTATGATGCAACAGAAATATACTGGCATTAGCACAACTTCCTAGAAAGCAATTGGCAATGTTTAAGAGTATTAAAATTTTCCATGAATTATAAAATAATAAATCTAACCTGACAATAAATGAAAATGGAGCTATATTCAAAGACATTTTTGCAGCAGAAAACTTGGAAACAATTTAAATGCCTAGTAGCATGGGAATACATCAGGAAATTATAGTAGTCCCCATGGTAAAATATTTTACAGTCATTTACAGAGAATTTTTAGAAAAGAAAAATTTCCTATGATATAACGTTAAAAAGAAACCACTACAAATACATCTACAATATAAGTGAATACAATATAAATACAATATAATCAATACAAGAAAAAAGTAAAATGTTAACAGTAGTTAAAACCTTTGTAGCACTGTGGGTAATTTCTCTTATCTTTTGTTTTGCAAATTCTGTGAGCAACATGCATTAGCTTTATAACCAGAAAGACAGAGTTTTATTTCAAAAATAGAAAACCAAGCTCTACACTAGATTATAGCAAGTTAATTACATATATATATCACTTATTTCTATTTCATCTAAAAAGTGGTAATACCAGATAGAGTAAAAATTTAGACCAAAACATTATCAGTACTCAAAAGTGCCCTCAAGGTAGAAATGAAAAGAGACAAATTAAAACAAAAAAAAGAACAAAATGAAAGCTATAATGAAGAGACAAATAAAAAGAAAAAAAGCAATAAAATGAAAGCCATAACCTTAAAATTTGGTCTGATTAAAGATCTGAGGCACTTCAATATTATTTATGTGTAAAGATACACTGTGCATGCACTTAATTAGATTTGATCATTTTCCCCCTAAACAATCTGGACCATTAGCAAAATAATGTGGAATGCAGATTTTAAACTTTTGTTTTTTCCTGCCTTCATTCCTTGAGTACCGTACCTCTAATATTCTAAAGGTGGCATTGCTACCAGGAAATAGTTTGGTCTTCAGGAGTTCTTTTCTGTGCTCTTTTGAGTTTAGGCTGGGCCAACCAAATTCTCCTTTGCTTTGATCATCTGATAAACCAGAACTTTTCTCATAAGGGCTTTGTTCTTCTGGCATTTTTGAGAAACAGTTTGTAGCATTAGTTTCTATGGGTTGCCACGATAGTTCTCCCATCTTCTCTTCAGTTTTTTGATTAACTGGAAGAATTTCAGGAAATTCCCTCAACAACCAATTACGATTCTTGAAAAACTTATTCTGATGAATCTTGTAAAATGTGTCCCAGTATTTACTAGCTTCACTTTCATACTTAACTAAAACAAAGAGAAAAAAATTATTTTACTATGAATTGTATTTACTATTAGATACTATTTTCATGATTAGATTTCATTAAATTTTTAAAAATACATAAATACATTATAAACAATTGTACTTAATATTGAGTAACTTTAATATTATTACAATAATTTCATTTATCTGATAAAAGGTTTACTTCCCTTCAAAATGTCTCTGCTGCCCAATGTGCACACCTGTAATCCCAGCACTTGGAAGACAGGCAAACGGATCACTACAAGTTCCAGGTCAGCCTAGGCTACATAGTGAATTCGAGGCCAGCCTGGGTCACCCTGTCTCCAAAAAAAAAAAGTGTATGTAGGTTCTATCTCCCTAGGTTTGCCTTTATCTTAGAGTTTGGCCATTGTGAACTACTTTCTACAGCAGAATCTTGGAATTTAGCAGTTACACGTTCCTCAATAGTTTGTGTGGCTTTTTATTATCTCACAGAAAAGATACATCATATTTGTTTTGTTTTGTGGTACCAGGGATTGAACTCACAACCTCATGTTTGCCAGGCACGCGCTTACACCACTGAGCTAAATCCCCGGCCTCAGGATACATCATTTTGTAAGTCTCTACAAATGTAGCTGAAATATGACAAATGTGCAAATTGGTGATCAGGAAGGAAAATGCAGAATTAGAAATGTGTATTAGAGCTAGAACATTCATTGTAATAAGTCCACTCCAAGCCCCTTCTTTTATATTTGAAGAACTTGAACACAGTTGTACCCTGATCTAGAGCCCTAATCACAATGGAACCAGATGAAGTCTCCTGACTCCCAAAGCTAGCATCACCTATTCTTCGCCAACTTCCAAAAGCGTCTCTTCCTATTGACTTCTAGTATGAAACCTTAAAGAGAATTACTGATGGTTTCTTAAAACAGATTGGTACTTTGTGATGCCATGCTGGGCCAAGGCCAGCATTAGATTATTTGTCTCAAAGCTTCAGTCATTTCTTAACCTTCTGCCTCTTCCTATCTGTATTTACAATAATAAAATAATACTGTGAATAAAACAATTCACTCTTTCCTCCATTCATTCAATATTTATTACTCTTATTATGTAAAAGGCTAATCCCTAGGCCTACTCTATGGATTAAGAATTACTTTCACTCAGTGTAGAACAATGACATTTTTTTTTTTTCGGCACCAGGGATTGAACTCACAACCTCGCACCTGCCTGACAGGCGCGTAAGCTGCTGAGCCAAACTCCTAGCCCTGGTTTTTTGAGGCACGGTCGCACTGTGTAGGTCAGGCTGGCCTTGCACTTGCGTTGTAGCCCAAGCCAGCCTCGAACTCACAACGCTCCACCTACCTCAGCCTCCCGAGTACCGGGATTAAAGGCGTGCGCCACCACGCCCGGCTTAGAACCATGACATTTTAAAAGTACTTTCAAAGAATGCAAAAGCTTTCTAATGAATACAGAATAATTTCCAAGATTTAGTATTGGAAGGGGGAAGGAAGGTGTAGAAAAGCCTATATATTATGCAACAATTCATTAAGGAGGATGAAAAAGTAGATGTGCTTACACACAGAAACATAACATGTGTATGTAAACTCACATTGTACAAAACACCTCTTATAGGATAATCTCATAAACAATACTGGTTGTCTCTCAGGAGGGGGATGGAGCAGCTGGGGACCACAGTTTGAAGGAATATTTTCATTTGAACTATGATCCATTTGAATTTACTACCATTTCTAAAACCAAAAAAAATAAATAAATAAAAATAAAAAGATTCATGTCTGATAATTTTAAAGAAGCCTCTACCTTCAGAACAAGTGGGTGCCTGGAGTCAGCTTCAACTTTGTTATAGAGCCCTGTCCTGAAGCCCTTACAGTTTTCCTTTTCTGCTTTCCATTTTCATCCTTATGGCTTTGTATCATGGCTCTCCATCCACGTAGCCAAAAGACTTTCTCCCCATCAAGGCTGAATTGTCTCCAGCAGCAGAACTGCTATAAAGACAGAAACTCCCATCTGTATTTAAGGTCTGAGAAATAAAAGAGTCTCTATAACAAAAGAATTATGTGATGTTAAGCCCAAAACATCTATATCTCCTCTACACTGAGGGGAGGAAATCTATTTATGGTTAATCTACAAATGTACATTTATTTTGAAAATAGTTCTATCCTTATTTTTAACAATTGGAATATACTTGATATACTATAAGAAAACAACACTCTGAAATTAGACTCAGTAGTAATCAGAAACCTGCCAAATTTTCTAGGGGCCTTCTTAAATGGTCTTTTCTTCCTTTACCTTAAAACCTTTCCTTGTAATTCACTCCAGGCAGGTTAAAGATTTTCTGCCCAATAAAAAGCAGCCAAAAGACCTACATTTAAAGCTAAGGAGACCTAATATAGTCAAGTCTCTAGTATTTGGGTTTCCAATAATAAGCTATTCATGAAGTGAATTTGAGCCTAATAACAAGTAAGTTGAATTTAATACCCTACCTTGATTAATTTGTCGGTATAGCCCCCTAGCAATTAATTGGGAGTAGTGTAGGGAATGCAAGGGAGTAACATGATTTACAAAATGTTAAGAGCTAGTTGTGGTGGTACATTCCTGTAACTCCAGCACTCAGAAGGCTAAGGTAGGAGGAATGTCGCCGTGAGTTTGAGGCCAGCCTGGGCTACAAAACAAGTTTAAGGCCAGCCTGAGCTACATAGCAAGACCCTTAAAAAAAAAAAAAAAAAAAAAAACTTAAAAAAATAAAAAATGTTCATAGCAGTTCTACGTATAAAAGAAAAAAGTGGCCAGGCATGGTGGCACACACCTGCAATCCTTGCACTCAGGAAGGGGTGAGGCAGGAGGATCACCACGAATTCAAGGCCAGCCTAGGCTACACAGTGAGTTCAAGACCAGCCTGAACTACTTAGTGAGCTCCTGTCTGAAGATACCAAAAAATAAAAAAGAAACAAGGAAGGAAAAATGTAGGTAATAATTCAAATGCCCAATAACATGGGAATGAGCAAGTAAACTATGCATGTTGAAACAAGGTAAACATATACATCAATTTAAAAATAAAAGATAATATTAAGAAAAAATACAACAGTTAAAGACACTGAGGACACCTCTAAAATTTCTATTCTTTTACAAAAATCATAAAAATAATTTGGAAAAATGGTTACAAATAATGATTATCAGGTAGTTCTTTCATATCGCTACATCTGACATAAAAATAAAGAATCTTGGCTAAATTCTCTATTTTGCCTACAGAATTTCCTCATTTGATGAGGAGATTAATTAGAATGATCTCCACAGTCTGTTTAAGGTCTAAAAACTCTATGCATTTTCATATTACACCCCATGAGTCTACAGAGAACAAACAGTATCAGTTCTGCAAACTATACAATCTTGGGTCAGATTTCTGCGTTAAACATGAGCCTGCACTATGGGTCTAATTTTCATAATTTATAATGAAAATTAATCATAGTCATTTAACTGCAATCTGGTTCAGATAACAAATATTTCAAGCACCTAAATTCAACTCTAGCTTATGCAATCTTTAACAAGGATTTGATTATATTTAGAAAACAACAGTTAAGGTATGCTAATATATCTATACTTTCAAGATATTTTCAAGTAATCCTCATTCAAAAATTAAGAGAAAAGAAATCAAACAATTACATAAGTCTTGCCAATAACAGCAGCATTAAAAATAACAACAATAATATATTGGATGCTTATGTGTTAAAAATAACATTAAAAATAACACCAGTAGTACTATTAGGCAATATGTTACATGCTTGACTTGAAATTTTTTCCCATTTAATGCTACTAATATTGCTTAGAAAATATTACTTCAATTTACAGATAAAGAAATTCAAGGTGAGAAGGGTTGAAGAGTCCCCTAAAGTCACCTAGTTAGAAAGAACAGAATCAGAACCTAGACCTAGTCTGTCATACTCTAAAGCCTGTGCTCTCAACCATTACACGACCCCATCTTCTTACATAGTCAATATGAATCACCACTACAATTTCTCTGAAAATAATTTTTCTGATTCTTACTTTCCTCTCAGTTATGAAGCATCAAGCTGAAATTGCAACCTCAATGTAACATAATCAGTATAAGTAAATTGTAAAAATAATGTTGACTGGAGTTAACCTTCATTAGAACAGTTTAGAAACAAAGAATTAATTAAATCCTGTTCTTTAAATTATATAAAATATAAAACATGCAAACTTATATGATGAAATTGTGATGAGTGATAGAAACAAAATGCTCTATGAGAACAGATGAGCTTGTGGGTCAGAAATGAAACAGAGAAGCAGTTGCACCAATGGGCTAGAACTTGTGGCCTTTTAAAGCTGTGGTTTCACCAGTATCTCCAATCAATGCTGCCCATTCCCAGTACTGTGTGACTGCTTCTGAGGCCCCTCAGAAGCTTAATCAAACTCATTATAATGATGAGCATGAAACAACAAACACCTTCGGTATATGATTTAATATCTCAAACTACATGAATATCTGTGATAATAAGTGATTTAGAGAAATTACTCTCAGATCTGAAGTGAAAAAAAAAAATCTCGACCATTGTTAACTGGCGACAAGTTCAGGTCAATAAAGAGGTATAGTATGGAGAAATCTGTAATGTCTCGACCTTGTCTAGCTGACTGCCTAATAGATATATGAATCATTATTTTTTCTTGGAGGAATATTTTTTTTTCTTCACAAAGTTGCCAATTCAAAAAGAATTACTCTACACCAATGGCAGTAAAACAGATGTAGTAATCTGTTTAACCACAGGCAAAAAGCAGCTTCTCAATTATTCACTTATTAAAGTCAAGAATGTTGAGGGGAAGGAGCATGGCATACTGACTTTCTTAAATATTCAGCATTCACTCTGAATCACCCTAAGTATCATAACTAAAAAAGTGAATTAAACCATTTATGTATTTGGCATATATGATATGATTAATATGGATTATGAAAATTTATTCTAAGTTGCCATGTAACAAAAAGTAATTTGAAGTTATTTTTGCACATCAATTACGCAAATACCTGAGCTTTCTAAACTGGAAATTTCCACATGTCACTGATGAAGTTCATTGTCTAATAAAAGAAAACTTTTAAAATTACAACATAAAAGTATATTGTTTAAACCACTGTATGAAATTTTTAACAGCCAAAGCTATCTTATAAACAAGTACCCTGTATTCATCAGCACAAAACTTTAATCTGTTTTTTTCCACAGAGAACAGCAGTATGACATTCATTCACAAGGTGAACGGTTGATGTAGATAATTTACTGTAGGTAGGCAGTTATTTACAAGAATATTTTAAAATGAAAATAGCAGCTGCTTTTGTTATTAAGTTTTAAAAACCCATTACATTTGCTATACAACTGGCTGAGATATAACACACTTGAAATTTTTTTAGGAAATTATAAAATACAATCATGTTAACTCAAACACTGCCAAATGTATGTTTCTCATTTCTGAGTTAACATGCTTTTAAAAGAAATATGAGCTATAATAAAATTGAAAAGTAATTACAAAAAGGAAATGTGGAATTAAAAATCATTAATCTAGGCAATCTAATTGAAAGAAATATTGCCGACAAGAGCCTGTATGCTATATGCTTTAATCACAGAAATGAGATGTCAGCCATGCTGCACCAAAGGATGATTATTTGTGATTCGTAAGTTCTCACTTTCAGATTCTGAGGGTGATTTCTGATTTGATTCTCATCAACAGCTAAGACAACAGGTAAATAAAGGGAGAGGAGAGCGACAGGACAGTGAACTCTGCAGAGACCAAAAGCAATGTGCCAGAGATGGCCAGCTCAAGGGAACAACCAGTATTTCCTCTCAGTGACATTAATAGAGATAAGGTCAATAAACAGTGCTCCTGCTAAACAGTGACCCGCATATGGAATACTCTGTGACAAGAGAAAAGTGGTTCTTTCAAAGACTTAGGACTCTCCTAGATAAGAAGAGACAGTGACTAACTGAGGTGCTGGCAGAAGAGCCAGGTCAAGACCTCCTTTGGGTTTTCACAAGGTATAGAACCAGAGCTTTGAGGTGACCTATTCACCTTGATCCATATTCATCAGAAGCCTAACCCCTGGCTTCTGCAGACTGTTAAGTCTACAGTCCCTAGCAGAAACTGTACCAAGTGGCTCTCATCATGTCCTGCCCCTCAACACAGTTTCTCAGAACACAAGTTTTCTTCCTTTACCACGCTGCTGGCAACCTTGCTTTAAGTGTGATAAGGCGGTCACTTCATAATGTGTCCTCCCCCTTTGCGGGGGCCCTCTGACACACGTGAAGTTTACCATACTGAGTAGTGTTACAGGGATACAGAGGGGCCCCAGCAGAAACCTCTGCCTCTTTGAGTCATTTTGAAATTGAATCTTTTGGTCTGTGTCTTTATAGCAGCCAGAAACAATCCTCAGAAAAAGACTGGACTTACTAGTAAGCAAATCAAATGCCTCAAAGTGGTACCATCAGTCCTCTCCTCCCTGCCTTTCCTGCTTCCACAGAGGCCAGTCATCACCTTTCTATTTCAGTCACACTGTGGTTCTGCGGGAACTGTCATTCTCCTTTTCTGCGGTTTCCGAGGCCCTAAAATAACCTTCTCATTAGCTTCACTCAAGTTCATTGTTAACATAAATAGGACAAAACAGGCAGTCATGTACAGAGCACTTTTAAGAGAACATCATCAGCTCTGCTCATCTATAAGTATTTATGCTCTGAACAGAAATATTCAAAAAAGGGTGAAAAAAATCCTTGGTTTTTCATATTATCAGAAATACACCATAGGCAATTTTAACTTCCTGGAAATGAATTAAAATGGCTGATAACTTTTAACTCAGTTTAGGCTTGACTTTCTTTGTCACATCCAGGTGGCCACTAGCAGAAGCGTGAGTAATGTGGAAAATATGTCTGTGCAGTTGCTGGCAAAGAAGCTAAATTATACTTCCTCAGAAATAGTATGACAGAGTTCTTATAAAGGAATGCAATGTTGGCTGATTTGCAGGCAGTACCACCACTGGTATGCATCCTCAAATCCAACCCCAACATTGCCTGGCCTTTTCCACTCTGGGACTGCATGGCTGGAGCCTGTAAAAATAGAATGTCCCACTGTGGATCTGGTGCTCTTCACTCCTGTCCATTCTCTACGACACACTAATGCTTAGGCTGTGGAAGGAGAACTACCTCTAAGAAACAGCAAATGATGTCAGAGGATAAGAGGTTACCAAAGTACTGGAGCAAGGGTCAGCTCTGCTCCCTTCACTGGGTAAGAGCGGCTAATGAGGGCTGTCTTATTACTTCAGTCTCCCCTAATGTTTCTGCTGTACACTTTAGTCTCTACTGTAGGATAATGTCATCAAAACAGTGAATTACTAGTGGATTAGTCGTTTTCACTATGCTTGGCTTACATAGAAGAGAAAAGCAAACATTTTTCCCTGGGGAGTTTCAGGATAGCTGACCAATCTAGAAATAAATGAATACCAGCAAGTATTTCAGTTTTTGTGGACCATAGTTTATTGCAACTGTTCAATTTTGTGATTTTGTCTGTGTTCCAATAAAACTTTATTCATAAAAACAGGCAGCAGGCTAGATTTGGCCCAAGGGCTGTAGTTTACTGAGTTCTGCTTTACTCACAGGTTACAGTGATGTTGCTATAGGGATAATAGAAAAAGGATAATGAACAGAACAAAGGTATTTTTGCAAATTAATCCATGGCATTAAAAGCTGGAATAGAGGTTGCTTTTTATGAGCTGTGAGGGGTCTGAGAAATATTGTAATTGGGAACAAGCATAAGGAAGCTGCTAGGTTTTTGGTAATACTCTGTTTCTCCACGTGGGTGCTAGTCATAGATATATTCGCTTTGTGAAAATTCACTGAATTTTGTTGAGAATTCATTTTTGAACTGTATAAATTTCTCTGTCTGGTTCTTCAATAAGTTAATTTTAAAAAAGAAAGAAAAAGAGCCAATACATTCTGAGCAAGAAGTCGTTTTAAGAAAAATAAGACGGTAAATCTCATACAGAGTGTTTAGGAGCTGGTGCAGCGCCTTTGGGTTCCTAGATAAGTACAGAGAAGCACACAGGGTGCTTTCTTCTTTTTTTCTTTCGGAAGATGTATGTATGCTTTTTTTTTATATTGTAGCAAAAACACATAGTATAAAATTTAACATTTTAAGCATTTTAAAGCATATATCCCAGAAGTATTAAGTATTCACATTGCTGTAAAACAGCTCCAGACTATGCCATCTTGCAAAACTGTAACTCTAAACTCATTAAATAATTCCCTCTCCCCTTGCCCCTTAGCTTGTGGCAACCACTGTTCTACTGTTTCTATGAATTTCACTATGTTAGCTATCACATAAGTGGTATCATATAGTAGTATTTTGTGTGTGTGTGTGTGATTGCCTTATTTCACTTATGATGTCCTTACGCATATTTTAATACGTAATAAGATTTCTTTCCTTTTTAAGGTGGAATAATATTCCATTTTGTGTGCATATCACATTTTGTTTATCCATTCACTCAGTGATGGACATTTGGATTGCTTCTTTTGCTTATCATGAATAGTGCTGTTATGAACATGGAAATGCAATTATCTCTCTGCAATCTTGCTTTCAACTTTTGGATATAACCCAGAAGTGAATAGTTACATCATATGGAAGTTCTAATTTTAATTTTTTGAGGAATCTCTGTACTGTTTTACAGTGGCCACACCATTTTACAACCTCATCAAGAGTGCATAAGGGAAGGCTGAGCATGGTGTTGCATGTCTTTAATCCCAGCACTCAGGAGGCTGAGGTAGGGGGGAGTGCTGTGAGTTCGAGGCCAGCTTGGGCTACAACGCGAGTGCAAGGCTGGCCTGAGCTACATAGTGCAACCCTGCCTCAAAAAACTAGGGCCAGGGGTTTGGTTCAGTGGCTTAAGTGCCTGTCTGGCAGGTGTGAGGTTGTGAGTTTGATTCCTGGTGCCGCAAAAAAAATAAAAAATTAAAAAAAAAAAAAAAAAAGAGTGCACAAGGGCTTACTCCTATGTCTCTATATTCTGTCAACACTTGTCATTTTCTGGGTTTTCGACAGTAGCACAGGTCAATTTTCTCAAAGCAATGTTGGCAAGGACTCACCTAAATCAAAGTATAAGTAAAAGATGTCTAAGAAAAGTACTTTTAATTCTTATTAAAACTTTATCCTAAAACATCAGCAGCATTTTATATGATTTTATCTTCTTTATTCAAAGTTCATGAATTTGCTCAAAGTTTCTAGCAAGTGAAATACACAATAGCATACTAAAAGCAGTATAGCAAGAGGAAAATTTTAAAGTTACATTTTCATATCTTGCTCAAAATGCCACCCATATGTGTAACTCCCAGAAAAAGCATTATGACTACCAAAAGACCAATTATAGGGTGAATACATAATTTATTTCATTAATTTTGGTCCCACTATACCAGAAGAACTGGGAATTCTACCAAAGGGAATGAGTAGATTTATTGGCTTAGATGAAAGCTAAGCACTCTCAAAAGCAATGACACAGGAGAAGCAATGGTGATAAGGGTGTGAAAGGAACAGCAGAAGATCAAATAGAGAAGTTGGGCTCCAGGAGCCACAGATCATTGATTACCTTGCTCTTCCTGAATGACTCGCACAGCTGAGTTTTCCTCTACCTTTTTTCTGGCAGCTGCTGCTTCTTCTTTAGACCACTGCATGTGATCCCTGTTAATAAACAAACAAACAAATAAATATTGTACTAAGCACATTTCATACATATCTGTTTTATTTAATCCTTTCAAAAATCTTGTGAAGGGGTTATAACCATGCTTATTTTATATACAAGGAAACAGAAGTTTAGTAACTCAGTCAAGGTCCTACAGCCGAAAGTGGCAGAAGCAGAATTCAAAATGATTTATGTCTCATCAGAGTCTATCTCCTCAGTCATTAGTTCATTACTGTCTACCAATGCAGTAAGGGATACTGTGACATTTAAGACTTACACTTTGTCCACTAAAGGCATATATTCTTCTAATGCAAACAGATAAAAAGAAAGTAAATGATAAAACAATGGAGCATGCACTGTTAGGATCTGGTGAGTAGAACTGTTGCCAGTTAACACTACCTGGGGCAAAAAGGAAAGCTTAAGGGGAAGATGAGTTTAGGCTAATGTTCGGGGAAAGGGGTGGGGCAATTATAGTCATTAAGAAACTGGCAATTAGGACAGTGTATACCGGAAACAATAAAAAAATCTACTTTGATTGATTCTCTTGGGGAACTGCAGATGAAGTTGGTATGTGGGCAATAGATTTCAGAGGACTTTAAATAGTTTAAAAGACATGACAAAGCAAGGAGGGACTAGAGGGAGAAGGATTAGACTGTTGCAGTAGTCTAGGAGTAATGGTGCAGTAGTCTAGGAGTAAAGAGTCAGTCACAGGACTAAGGTGGTGGCAATAGAAAAGCAGAAAGGAACAGTTGAGGGAGACACTGAAAAACTGTAATGTTGACTTGGAAACAACTAGATATTGGAAAAGAAAGTGAGAGCTGGGAATGATTCGAAGGTCTTATCACTGAGTATTGAGGAAAGTAGGGGTAACAAAGGCAAAATAAAGGAGCTTCTTCAGGTTTTGATGACCACCTCATTCCATTTTAAATTATGTTTATGCAATCAAATAAAAGAGGGTACATTCCAGCAACCCAGCTATAAATATACTACTGAAGGGTGAGAAACTTTTCTTTTTAAAAGAATCGAGATTGGTACACTAGATCTCCAGGAAAAGCAAATGCAGAATGTAAAAATCAGTCCACAGATAAAAATCTAACCAGTAGTATTTTTAAAAACTGCAATCACTTACAACCCAAATAATCATTAAACAGCTCCGTCACTTGCTTTAGTGAATTAAATTAGAGTAAAGTTTTGTTTTGACATACTTTAATATATGCAAGTAAAATCTTAAGAATTGGATCTGACAATTACATATTTTGTATACACATGATAGAAAATCAAGTTGTGAGACAATGAGAGGATATGCGGTCTTCAGCTTTAAACACTTCTTTAAAATTGTTACTTTAACTTACCTCTTCATAAGGATTTAATAGATTTGGTTATTTCTTAAATTGCTCAAACTTTCTTAAACTATTTGTTACTTTATTTTCTTAACTGAGAAGTGAAGGGAACATTATACTATGAGCTCCTGCAGAACAGATTTTCCCACTCTGCAGTTACAGAATCCCCACAGAAACCTATAAAATGTTCCCACTGTATTTATGGGAACTTCCTCCAGACCTGCTGTTGCATGGCAGTTCTTTACATTGGAAAAGTCTGATTCTTATATACTGAAACCCAATAGCCAGCAATAAGAATTATTCAAGTTTTTAAAAGTAATAAGTACAACAATAGAATCTAAGCACAGAGGCAACCAACTAATAAGCAAACTGAAAATAATCAAGCATTTAGCAACAAAAACCAAAGGAAAAATGATTCATATTGTTTGGTCTATGAATTATACTTCTTGGAATCTATTGAGAAAAAGTAACTCAATGGAATAATGAAGTTCTGTGCAGAAAAATATTTGTACAATGATATTCACTGGAACATTAAACATAATAACAAAAAATTGGAAATAAATTCAGTGATAGGGGAACAAAAACATTATGGCAACTCAAAGGATATTATGCAGGCATTTAAAGTAGTAGGTATGACTACTATGCAATAATATGAGAAAGTATTTATGAAATAACCTGAGGTTATACACATGGACCAACTTCTTACAAGGAATGTACAGTATGTACTACACACATGTACTAATAAACTATAATAAAAAAAGAACATGAGGTTAAAAAAGGAGATAGCAAAGCTGTATATATTATAATTATAATTGTTTAACATTATTTACATTGAATAAAGAATAAATGGTGAAATAATGATTAAAATAGATTAAGAGAGAACTGTCTTCAAATTTCCTTAATACTATAATGCTGCTTCAACCAGAGATAATTTTTTAAAAAATTAATTATATAAATATACTTTAAGACATATAACAATGCTCAATAAACTTAAACCATCCTTCTTGAGGAGAAACCCTGTTTTTTTAAAATTTTTTATTTTTAAGAGAATAAAACCAAACAAAATAAAACAAAATAAAGTCTATCAAAACGAAACAGCAATACAGGGTTTCCAAACAAGATAATAGGAAATCAACAATAGCTACCATAATGCTTCTTGTTATCTTCAAAACAGCTGCCCATACCATCAGATGTGATAAAATCAATTAAAACAGAACAGAATAAAACCAATCAAAACAAAACAGTGAAAGTGATACAGGACTTCAAATCAAGATAATAGGAAATCAACAATGGCTACCATAATATATCTTGTTATCTTCGAAATAGCTGCCCATGCCATCAGATATAATAAAATCAAACCAAATAAAACCAATCAAAACAAAACAATGAAAATGATACAGGACTTTAAAACTAAATAATAGGGAATCACCAATGGCTACCACCTTCCCTTTTTAGACGTTTCCTCCCCTTCCACTTTCGCAATATCTACTGTACATTTTGTATCCCACTAACCCCTTCTGGTTTTTATACTAGGGAGACAACATGATGCTCATCTATGTGAGTCTGAACCATTTCACCCAAGAGCATGATCACAAGTTGCATCCATTTACCTACAAAAGCCTTGTGATTAGCCTTCTTTATAGCTGATTAGCTTTCCATTGTATAAAAATGCCGTTATCTTTCTTATCCATTCTGCGGTTGATGGGCAGGCTACTCCTGCTTTTTCCTGGTTCCCTGTCCCATGGAGCACTGTTTTCTCTCCTTTGACTTTCAGTCTATGCATTTCCTTTTGAGTTAATGTGTTTCCTGTATACTGCATATTGACAGATCTTGTTTCTCAATCCACTCTATGTTTCTTTTTATTGGTGAATTGAGGCCATCTATATTAATGGTTATAGTTAACATGCACTGGTTTGTCTCTGCCATGCTTTTTTCGTAACGTTGGCTCCATACTTTTCCCCTCCATTCAGCATAAAACTACACACTTGTATTTCAATAATTCTTAATTCTGTAACAGACATATTATTACATATTAATATATTACAAACACACATTTTTCTATATAGCTATAAAATGTTCATCATAATTGTGATTTAAAACTGTTGTACATGATTTGGCTCTGGCCCCAATAGAGTATATGACTAGTATCCTACTATATAAAATTGTAAATATAAGATATAGAAGCAACCATTTTCAAGCATTAGACGACACTTTCGACAGTGCATGGTATGTTACTTAAGAGAAGAGAAACGTAAAAGGCGAGTCCCCACAGTCACCAGATCATTCTGTTTGGGGACACATTTCTAGACTGAAGTGCAAAGAGATGGGGCCCAAGCAGAGAGTGGTTATCTACTGAATGGCAGTTTCAGGAGTGGGAAGGCACAGATCAGAGTTCAAATTGCTGGGGTGGTGAGGTTTGTGCAGCAGAACTCTGTTGGACAGAGGTTAAGGGCCCTGAGGGCTGCAGGAGAGCTCTCCCCAGGGCTGTTCCATAATGCTGGGTGCTCATCCACAGGTAAGACTCTGGAGAACTCAGCAGACAGATTCTCGTGATGAGAGTGGAGGAAAGAGAACTGACTAGAGATAGGCAGTAAGTTCTTGGAGAATTGGAGTTTCAGCCACACCAGCAAGGAGAGACCTCTCTGAATGCCTCAGGTATTCAATTAAAACCCTAGAAATACTATGCCACAGAAAAAGAACCACACTAGATTCAGGACAATATTAAAACAGTCCACCTAAAATTAATAGTGACTCAAGCATGATGTGGCAGTGAATAAACTACTTGTCAGAAAAAAACCCGGTATCTTTTTTTCTTTGTATTTTTTTAACATCTTTAAAGTAAAATAATCCAAGCTCTACACAAGATATAGTTCATAATACCCACTGTACTGTAAAAAGTTATTAGGTATGTGAATCAAGAGAAAAGGCAGTAAATAGACTTTGGGAAAACCAAATACTGGAATTAGTATACAAAGACTTTAAAACAGCTTTAAGAGGATCAGAAATTGAGACTATAATTCAAAATAATAAGCCAGGCATGTTGGTACATGCCTATATGCTAATTTCAGCACTCAGGAGGCTGAGGCAGGAGGATTGCCCCGAGTTCGAGGCCAAACCAGGCTACATACTGAGTTCAAGGACAGCCTGAACTGTATAGCGAGACCCCGTCTCAAAAAAATAGGCCCGGGGACTTAGCTCAGTGGTCTAAGCGCCTGCCTGGCAGACACAACGTGATGAGTTCGATCCCCAGTACCATAACAAAAACAAAAACAAAAAGATTATAATTAAAAAAAGAAAAAAGGCTGGGGATATAGGTCAATATGAAGGCCCTAGGTTCAATCCCCACTGATGAAAAAAAAAATTATGTCCAATGATTTAAAGGAAAAAAGAGACAGAACAGATATATGGAGGAAATGACAGCAAAGAAATGGAAACTATTTTAAAAAAGAAAAAAAAAAAAAAAAGGAAATCCTGCAATGAGTCCAATACAATATATCAAAAAAATTCATTAGGCAGATTTAATAGTCAAAGAATACCGCAAGAAAAAATGTCAGTAAATTTAAGACAAGTGTAGAAGTTATTCAAACTGAAGAACTGAAAAACACTAGACAGTGCAGGTAGGTGATAGAGCTTTAAGGAGGGGCCTAGTGGGAGGTCCTCAGGTCCCTCGGGCACTGCCCTCACAGGGGCTGAAGGCAGTTCTCAGGGATAGTTCTTACAAGACTGAGTTCTATGATTGGGCCTGACTCAGCCTGCATCAAGCCATGTGATATCTCTCCACACACTCTTGTCGTCTGCTATGAGCCTCCAGAACTGTGAGATAAATGTCTTTTTTTGGTAGTTACCCAGCCCCAGAATTACTGTATTTCATTATACTAATAAAATATGGACTACTACAAAAACCAATTTGTCTAGGAAGCACAAAATTGAAGTTCTAGGAAAGGGACAGAGGGAAACAGGGATGGAAAAAGGAGAGAAGAAGAGAGGGAGGGAGAAATAAAAGAGGGGAGGGGAAAATATGAATAGGAATGAATAAGAAGAACCCCAAATACCAACTAAAATTTTTCCAAGCTTGATTTTAAAAAAAGAGGACACAACCAACAGATTCAGGAAGCACTTCAAACCCCAGACAATATAAATACAGAGAAAACCACTAAAAAAAACAAAAATAAAGAAAAATCAGACACGCACAGGTATAAAAATTATTCAAACTGAAGAACAGAGAGAAAATGTTATTTAAAAAGTATAAGCTTCAAAGATCTGTGTGATAATAGTGTACATATTATCTTTAAAGATGCCATATATCTGCGGGTAGGGGTTTGTGATCAGGGGTACAGTAAAAAGAGCTCTTGAAGTTGCAAAACACATTGTCAGGTAAACAAAATTTGAGAAAATTTGTTACCAGCAGAACCTGCACTATAAGAAATGTTAAAATTCTTAGGGCTAAAAGAAGATGATACTAGACAGACCCAGATCCACAGTGTGAAATAAAAAAGACAAGAAATGATAGATATGTGGGTAACTATAAGAGACAATCTTTTTTTTACTTAATTTCTTTAGAAAATCTAAATTACTAACTACATTTAGCATAAATAATAACTAGCATATATATATGAAGCAGCTCAAATTTTGGAGGAATAAAGGAAATCCTACTGTTCTAAATTACATTTTATTTTACATGATATATTACTATGTTACATGATATAATATTAAACTCTAAAGAAATAAAACATAACAATGTTTTATTTTGCCTCTTTCACTAGGTTGACATTTGTACTGATGGATACAGAAAATGATGGATAAAATTGCACTCCTTTAGCATGGAATGAGGCTGTGACACCAAAATGTATTAGCAGTTATTACACTCTACCACAATCTGTGAGTGAAAAGAATATACCTTTCATAAAAATATAAAGATTTTTTTTCAATTTCACTGATTAATAAAGCAAGAAACGTTCATTTTACAAAAGACTGACCTTTGGTTGCAGGGATTGATCAGTGGTACAGCATTTGCCTAGCATGATCAAGCTCTGACTGCAAAACAATTAACTAACTAATTGAAAAAATAAATAAAATATTACCTCTTAACATCTTTGCACATCCTGACATATACTAATTGACAAAGAAAAGCACTCTTGTGATATGAATTATGAACTGAACTTCTTGCTTTTTTAATAGAAAGTTATTTTTACTTGAAAGAACAACTGTAGATAAAACTACAGTGATTCAGTCTTGGGTACCTGGCACATACTTTCCCAAAAGTAAACAAAATGAGCCTAACACTTCAAGAAAATCAAATGGCAATATTTGTTGCCAAAGATAAATCTGGAGCTTTCAAGCAAAAATTAGAATTTTGGAAAACCTCTGTCTACCACCATGAGCTTGATTATAACAGAATATGAAAAGCTTTTTAATATGAATTCCTAGTCCATACTGCAACCAAGAAACTACTACTACTGAGATTTAATGTAATATCAAGAGAAAAAATTCCAGTTATCTGAAAAGGCTTCTCTCCTTTACAAGTACATATCTGTGTGAGGCCAAATTTTCTTCACATAATTCAACCTAAACAACGTGCTATAAAAATTAAAAGCAGAAGCAAATATTAGAATCCAGCTTTATTCATTAAGCAAAACATTAAAGATACCTGCAAACACTCAAAATAATGCCACTATTTGCTCTGCATTTTGGGGGACATACAGATATGTTCATTAAAATGTGTTGCTTAAAATGTAATGGCATGCTTTGAAATGAATAACTATTTTAATGTCTCAGTTTTAATATCTAATACGGAAAACATCCATAGGCATAATCTATAAAAATAAAAGTTTGGTTTTTTTTTTTTTTGGTACCAGGGATCAAACTCATGACCTTGTGCTTGACAGCCAGGTGCTTATGCTGCTGAGCTAAATCCCCGGCCCAAAAATAAAAGATTTTTGGGACCCCTCAATGATTTAAAGTGTAGAGGGGTCCTGAGACCAAAATGTTTCAAACTAATGCTCTAGAAAAATTCCTAAAATATACTTCAAAGATGTATAGCTAAAAAGTAAAGAAAACATAATATTTTAAAAATATTCAGTTTATCCAAAAGAATGCAGGTAAAAGGAAAGAGGGAAAATGAGAGAGAGAGAGATAAGAGACAGAGACAGAGACAGAGAGACAGAGAGAGACAGGGGAGAAAGAGAGAACAAAATTTGGGTGTTACCTTGAAAATTTCTCCTTCCTCCCTCCCACTCTCCCTTCTTCCTCTCTTCTCTTCTCTCTCTCTCTCTCTCTCTCTCTCTCTCTCTCTCTCTCTCTCTCATAGATCCAAAAATGTATCTTATGGAAGTTTTGTTTTGCTTTTTTTGTACCATAACAGTACAAAATTTAATTTGCATTTCTTTCACTGTTGAATATTTCCCCTATGGTCACATGTACATACTCCTGGTTCAATTTTCTATCTGTCCATGGCCTATTTATCAATATAGAAAAAGGTTTCAATGCTTTTTCAACCAATATAGTAAATATTCTATCTGTTAATCTTAATGCATGGCAGTGGAAAAATCATTTAAAATTTCTCTCTGTTTATGTATTAGTCAAATAAGAGTAAAACAAGCCAGGCGTGGTGGCGCACGCCCTTAATCCCAGCACTCAGGAGGCTGAGGCAGGAGGATCGTTGGGAGTCTGAGACAAGCCTGGGCTACAAAGTGAGTTCAAGGCCAGCCTGAACTGCATAGTGAGACCCTGTCTCAAAAAATAGGGCAGGGGATTTGGCTCAGTGGCATAAGCGCCTGCCTGTTGTGAGTTTGATCCCTAATACCACCCCCCAAAAAGAGTAAAACAGTGTACAAATTAAGATTAAGTACTCTGAAATTATAATTATTCTATTTCATCAAATCTAAAATGCTATTATTTTCTGTACCAGTAAGAAAGAAAGAAAAAATCCCACTTCTAATTACAATTTTAAGATGCCATCAATTGTAAGAAGTTTCACAATTCCACAGTTGTTAACTGGGGAAAAAAATGTGAATCTTAGAAGGGATGAAATACAGCTATTATAGCATATAGCTAATAACTGAACTAACATCCATTCAATTTTCTTTTCTCCTATTGATGCTAATGTGTATTTCTAACTCCTGGCTGCCTACCCCTCTGTTTTGGCCATAATAAATATTTCAGTTGATTATTGTTACTAGTAAATCAGTTTCTTACTTAGGAATTAATTACAAAAGACAAACACAGAAACAACCAATGCCTTCTTACACTTGGATTCAATGGAATGGCTGTCACAAAGGCTGTTACAAACTGATGTCCAGGGCAGGGGATATAGCTCAGCAGCACAGTGCTTGCCTGGCAAGCACAAGGTCCTGAGTTCAATTCCCAGTACCAAAAAAAAAAAGAAACCAATGTCGATTTCCCTCATAAAACATTTATTGGGAACCTGTATTATATTATCAGAGACTGAGTTGTGAAGTGGGGGCATAAAGGTAGAGAAAACTTGATAGAACTCGTTGTGGAATTCTAGTGTATAGACTGTACTAAAGAATACACAAATTATCACTGGGTAGAGAGCAGGTGGGAACAGGTGAGTAAGGGGAGGCATTTTTAAAAATTAAAATTCAAACAATGCCAATGCATATAAAATACAGTGACCCTTTCTCTCATCCCCATTCCCATCCATGAGACAAGCACTGTTATCAGGATAATGTGGACCTTTACAGAGTTCTCTTTGTATAGACAAAGGTATGTATATGTGAGTTATGTGTACACAAGACTTTCTTCATAAAAATGAGGCTGTCTTAGAGATATGTCTTTGCAATTTGCTTTTTTTTTTTTTTTTTTTTTGCAGCACCAGGGATCGAACTCACAACCTCGCACCTGCCAGGGCAGGCGCTTACGCCACTGGGCCGAACTCCTGGTCCTAGTTTTTTTGAGGCAGGGTCGCACTATGTAGCTCAGGCCGGCCTTGCACTCGCGTTGTAGCCCAAACCGGCCTCAAACTCACAACGTTCCTCCTACCTCAGCCTCCCGAGTGCTGGGATTAAAGGCGTGCGCCACCACGCCCGGCTTGCTCTTTTTTTTTAATGACCTATCATAATCATCTATTCATATCAGTATACAAGGATCTCTTATTTTTACTAATTGTTACATTATTTTCCAATGTAGAAATAGTACCATATTTTTAACAGTTTATAAGATATAATTAAAATATAGTGAATTGCACATATTTAAGGTGTACAATTTGATAAGTTCTGATACATATAGGCACTTGTGAAACTATCACCACAATCTGGGTAATGAATATTCATCATCTCTCAAGTTTCCTTGTGTTCCCTTGCAATTTCTCCCTCCCTTTTCTCATCAGCATTCCAACCCCACCTGTAATCACTGATCTGCAGTACATCTCTAAAAATTAATTTGCATGTTCTAAACTAGTACAAGGAGGCACAGTATATACAACAGTCACTCCTTATCCGTGGGTGATATGTCCTAAGGCCCCCAGTGGATGCCTGAAACTAGATAGTGCCTAATCATATATATATCTTAGATATATATCTTACATATAAACTAATACAGTCCCTCATCAGATATATATATCTCGTTGTGTCCCTATATACATACTTATGATAAAGTTTAATTTATAAGTTGAGCATAGTAAGAGATAGACAATAGCTAATAATAAAGTAGAATAACTATTGTCTTGGTTACTTTTTTCTCATTGCTGAGACAAAATACCTGATGCCCAAAATTAGGAAAGGTTTATTTCTTACAGTTCTTGCAGGTTTTAGTCCATATTCAGCTGACTGCAAGGCAGGACAGTGTGGCAGGGCAGCCATTCATGGCAGCTGCCAAACAGCAAGGCATGAACCCAGCAAGAGAGAGAACACGCCTTCCTCTTGCCCTTACGCTGTATGTCAGTTCCATCCCTGTGTAGGTAAAGCACTCACATTGCCAATCCCAGCGCCAGACAACAAACTAATCACGAATGCCAGACTTAGCTGCATCCATGTTATGATTACATGAGACTTGGCAGGGCCACAGGACCATACCCATGACAACTATGTTTCAAATATATGAATTACTTATATCATTCAATATTTTTGGAAGTAGCTCCAAGGTAGAGTGCTTGCCTGGCATGTGTAAGGCACTGGGTTTGATGCCCCACAACACAGTAAACATCTATATTTTTGTCTATATCCTCTCTTTCTCTCTCAACATAGATGATACATAGATACATATACAGATAGATAGGCAGACAATTTTTTTTTTTTACCATAGTTGATGGTGAGTACCTAAAACTGTGGATAAAGGGATATTGGTCTTATTTCTAGCTCCTTTCATTCCACACAATAATTTTGAAACTCATCCATGTTATTGAGTGCACCAATAGTAGGTATAGGTTTAATTTTTTAAGAAACTGCTAAGCTGTATGCCAAAGTAGTTACCCATGCTTTATCTCCATCAGCAATGTCTGAGAATCACTGAATTCCAGTTTCTCCATATTCTGGACAGCACTCGGTATGCTAAGTATTTTGAATTTTAGCTATTCTCATTTATGTGAGTTGGTATTTCATTGTGACATTAATATGCATTTTCTAATGACTAAAAATGCCAAGTGTCTTTTCATGTGCTATTTATCATCTGTGTATCTTTGGTGAAGTGTCTGTTAAAATCTTTTATTCATTTTTGTTGGGTTGTTTTCTTACTAAATTTTAAAAGTTTTTAAAAATATAATCTGATTATGAATCTTTTATCAGCAAAAAGGACAAACCATCGATACATACGATAACATGGATAAATCTCAAAATGCTTACACTGAGTCAAAGAGTCCAGATTAAAAAAAATGAATGGATATTGTATGATTCCCTTTATACAATATTTTGGAAAATGTAAACTAATCTACAAGGCATTCTATGCTATCTCTCCTTTCTTCTTTCTCTTTGTATGCACAATTTCCTTGACAGTCTACTTTTCCTGGAGACCTTTTTATCTTTCCCCATTTCAAAGTTCCATTTTAAAGGCTTAGGCATTATATTTTCTTTATTTTTCTGTAACCTGAAGGTGTGATAGTGATTGTTGAAGGACTTTACTATTTACTAGGTAGTAGACAGCCTTTATTAACAACTGAGCCTGCTTTTTGTTTTCTTTTGTTAAGTAATCCTTTATTGAAATATTTTTCTTTGTAGTTCTTAACTAGCCAGGTATTCTACTGCACCACTGCTGATGCCATTGTGAAGTTGTGAGGGTAGCACATTCAACACTGCAGTCCAACACTGGACAGTCACTAGGATCTTTTAAATTACAGGGAGCTCTCTGACGACATACATCAGGCAATGCTGCCAATCTTGCTAGAAGTGGTATGTTCAGTGTGTTTAATCCCTGTCTCCTCTCCCTCTTTCACTCCCTCTCTCTCCCTCTCCCTGTCTCTGGATGGTGGTTCTTTGATGGCTTTGATGATCATGGTAGAGGTAGAACATACTATGTCAATCTGGACCTGCCTGACCTGAATAGTCAGTTTCACTGTAATCCTTAGAAACTTCTAGGCTCCACTTGCCTTTGTGATGTCAGCATGAACTTTTTTTTAGAGAAAAGGCCAAGGGGATGATCTGGGGAACCAGAGCAATGAGACATCCCCACAGGTTCACCTCAGGGATTCCACTTTGAGCTCCTTGGGGTTGAACTTGGATGACATGGCAGAGGTAGCTGGTGTCCACTATAAATGTAAGACAGCTGAAGAAAGCTGCATCTTCTCCCAAGCTGAAAGCCAGAAAACTAACTCTACCTTTTTTTTTTCAAGGTTAAATCTGTGCTAGGTTTCACTTTCCTTGTTAGGATGTGTCCTATTTCTAGGCAAAAACATTTATTTTCAAAGGTTCATTTTCAACCTTTTCCACAGCTGCCAAATGATTATTAGGAAGCCTTGCAACTTTCCAGGAGACCTTTCTGCCTAGCACCTGAGGGATGTAGGTGGGGTTAGGAAATATAGCAAGCCACATGAATCTAAAATTTCTTTCTGTAGTCACTAGTTTGCCATGTTTATGGCTTTGTTGTTGTTGATACTGTTGGTTGCTAATGGTATGGTTTTGGTTGCTTTTATTTATTCTTATTCATTTTCAGGATCATCCTATCTTCTTTACCTGGAAAGTTCCAGCTTATTTGTGAAACAGGTGGAAGCAATGATTATTTTCTAGCCCTCTTGGGTATCCACAGAACACAGCAGAATGTTGGGTATGTATTATGTACAAAAAATGCTGGAACAAGGGATATCACCCCATGAGCCACAATGATTAGGTATTCCAAATAACAAAGCCAAACTAATTCTCCTAAATACTTCTTTCCTTACACCACTCATCCAGTTTCAAAATACTAAGCCTCTTTTTCTGGTGAAGAGAAGGGGCAGTCAAAAATACAGTGAATGTTTAAATTTTAAAAAATTTTTTACAGAAAAACACCTATTGACATTAATTCTCCTAAAATATTTCCCTTCACTTCAAACACACTTATCCTATCATTCTAGGTAATACATCTTTTACTACAATAAGTTGCTGAAATTTTTTTAAAATTCACTGTATGCACTTTTTAGGATATACCTCATGTATTTACTCAGAAACCAGATGCTCACAGCACTACTTGTCTAAAACAAATCATCTTCATTATTCAACTACTCAGCATCCCTCAAAGCTCAGGTTAGATTCCACCTGCCCTTCCATCCTCATCTCAGGAATCTCAGGATTCTCAGGAATCCTATTGTGAATTCCTGTTGTCTTCACTGTCTTTATCACTTATTATGATCTTGCCTACTGCCTATGCTGTTTATTTATTCACAGGTATGGATCACAATTGTCCATTTAATAAGATAATAAGGCTGATGCCTTTTAGTGAGCACTTAATACTATGAAGAGCTTTACCTGTTATTATCTCCTAAGAACCCCAAAGAAGGACTTCGCTCAAGTTTACAAGGCTACATAGGTAGAGACACAGAATTGTAATTCAGATTTCTTGGATTCTGCAGTCAATGTTTAACCACTATAATAACTTTCAGTTTAGTTTTAAACTTCTAATTAGAAACTGGATCCTATATTTCTCTACATTAATTCACTTACTCAAACACATCTATTTAGTGTTGATTACATAAGGAATGTAGCAGTGAAAGATATAAACTAAGCTCTTCTCTGTAGAATAAGACTAATAATGAAGACAAAACAGATATAAATAACAAAAGTATACATTAGAAAATGGTAATAACAAGATAGCTAATTCTTATACAGTATTATATGTTGTTTATTTACTATGTATAGACACTTTACATCATGATCACTTAATGCTGAATTTACCCCAAAAGGTAGGAATTACTACTATTATCCTATATTACCAGTGAGAAAACTGAGCCATACAGGGACTAAGTAACTTCCCAAACTTGTGCTCTCAACATCTGCACTCGATACCTCTCATAAAAATGTCATGATGGAGGTAGCCAAAGAAAATATTTATTGATTAACTATATGAAACATGGAAAGAGGGATAGATGATAAATACGATGATTATAAAAGAAAACAGAATAAAACATCTTGGCACTGGAACCCTATTATGATTCTAGAAGGTCTATTATTTAAATGTCATATAATAAAAGTCATGTGGCAACATCTAGGTCTACTTTAGGTATTCAGAGTATGGCTAAGCTCAGTGTTTTTTTAAACTAAAGGTCACAACCCATTTGTGAGTCATGAAATCAATTTAGCTAGTCTGAACAACACTGAAAAAGAGAAAGGAAAAGGAACAGCAGAACAGAACAAAGAGAAAACACGGGTGCACACCTCACATGGTAAAAACTGTATGGGAAAATGTTGTTCCTGTTTTATGTAAGTGTATATATTACTGTTCCATTAAGTAAGCTGTACTTACTGTCAATTAAACCGGGAACACTGTTGAATGAGGAATGATTTTTCTAAGTAACTATGTAAGCTGCTCATCACAGACAGACTTTTGGGCTATGCCTCAAAAAGCATTTCAGAGCCAAGTGGCATAGCACATGCCTGTAATCCCAGCATGGGGGAGGCTGAGGCAGGAGAATGCTGTGAGTTTCAGGCCAGCATGTGCTACATAGTGAGTGCAAGATCAGCCTGAACTATATAGGGAGACTCTGTCTCAAAAATTGCATTTTCAGTACCTCTTCTGGTCAGTACTCCCCAACACTGATTAAATGTAGCAAGTATAATTTAAAGACTATAGGCAGATTATAAAATAGCTAAGTTGCTGTGGAAAAAAGCTATAAACCTACTCTAAAACTTAAAACACAGAATTACCATATCACCCCATAATTCCACTCCTAGATATATACCCCCAAGAATTGAAAATAGAGACTCAAAAAGTTCATGTTCACCCATGTTCACAGCATTGTTCACAGGAGCCAAAAGGTAGGAAAAGCCCAAGTGCCTTCAGAGGATGAATGAATAAATCGATTGTGGTGTATATAAACAATGAAATATTATTGAGCCAGATAAAAGAAAGTATAATACATGCTCAAGGTGGATGATCCTCCAAAATATGATGCTCTGTGAAAAAAGCCAGACACAAAAGGTCACATATTGTGATTCTATTTATATGAAATATGTACCGAGAATAGTGAAATCCACAGAGACAGAACACAGATTAGCGGTTGCTAGAGGATGGGGGACTTTCTTGGTAAGTGGTTTTAATTTGTTTTTGTTTGTTTTTTGAGGCAAGTTCTTGCTATGTAGTTCAGGCTGGCCTTGAGCTCACTGTATAGCCCATGCTGCCCTTGAACTCTTGGTAATTCTCCTGTCTCAGGCTCCCAAGTGCGTCACTGTGTCCGGCTAGTGATTTCACTTTGGAGTAATGGAAATGTTTTGTAAATTAGACAGAGGGGCTGAATGTATAAAACTAAATGTAGCTAATGCCATGAAATTGTTTGCCTTAAAATGATTATTTTTATGTTATATGAACTTCACTTAACTAAAGTATTAAAAAATAAGAGTCCAGGCAGATGTAAGTGCTAGTAAGCAATATACGTATCCAGAATTCGAAAGGGAAATCTTTCTCAAAGTAGTATTAGAAACTGAACAAAAGGAATATTAAAAAATTTTAAAGGGGTCCTATATAAAATAAAACTTCCTTACTAAGTTGAAGCTAAACAGAAACATGAACTGTAGATAACCTTTTTCTTTTGCAATAGGGATTAAACTGGGGCCTCTACCCTAAGCTACATCCCTAGCCTTTTTTTTATTATTTTTTTACTTTGAGACAGGATCACACTAAGTTGCTCAGGCTGGGCTGGAACTTGTGATCCTCCTGCCTCAGTCTCAGAGTATTGGGATTACAGGCATGCACCAACACATCTGGTGTACTACAGATAATTCTCAGTAACATCTCTGAGAAAAAAAATGACATGTACTTTTCTATACACATCTTTTAAAAAATCTATTTCAGCAAGAAAGGAAATATTATACTTAAACATAAAGAAGAAAATGAGTACTTTTAGAACTTTGGACTTGAAGGAAGGAGTTATTAACAAACTTACAAATCTTAGTAACAAATTTTCTCTTTAGGAAAAAAAGGGAAAGGGGAAAAAGGAAAAAGAAAAAAAAAAAAAAAAACAGGATGTATGAGCAAGTGATGTGAAGCAACCAGTTTGCTTTCCCCTTGGAGGAAACTGTTTTTACTGCTATTATTACAGCAGGTATGTGCCAAGGGAGAGAGGTCATGAGAGGTATTCCAGTGGTCTCCATGCAGGCTGGAAAAGCCCTCAGGGAGCAGGCAATGAAGGAGGATGGCTGTCTAGATAGATCACAGGTTTTCCAACCCATAATAAATAGAGTTCTAAAGGCCCTCTGGGCTACTAGAGTATGTGAGGAGACAAAGGAAAGGAAAAGGAAGAAGAGCTATTGATGTCCCAGGTCTCTATGCCATGATTCAGGGCAGGTTTGCTCTTTTAAATATTGAGATCTCATAGTAAAACTTCATCTGAAGAAAGTTTTGCTGCTAAAGCAAAGTCTGAAAGCCACTGGACATCAAGAGTTCCTAAACCTGGCCACTCAAGAGAAATACCCAAAGCTTTTCAAATTAAAAGTTCCCAGGCCATATCTCTATACCGAGTGAACAGTAATTCCCCACTGGGTTCACCTGCAGCCTGCTCGAGGCTACTCCTGGGTATTTGAGAAGCCCAAGACCAAAAAGCCCTTGCTTTCCTGGGAGCCTATGACAACCTTTCCTGGGAGTCTATGACAACTTAAATCAGTAAGTGAGAGACTAAGGGAAAAGAGTGGTGATAGCAAATGAAAAAAGAACATAGCTAAATCACTAAGTTTAATGAAGAAAAAACAAGGAGCTTGCCGAGGACCAGAAGTTTCTCTGGAGATTTCATTGCCTGGCAAAGGGCCCATTTCCTCTCACAGCCTGCAATAATTGTCCAAACTGGCAATTGTTGTCAGGATGGTTTACTTTTTTGTAATTTCAAAAAAGTATAATGTGGGCAACATATATAACTAATTTAAACTTTCCTAGTAGCACAGTAATGAGATAAAATTCATTTTAATAATGTATTTTATTACTGGCTTTCTATATGCCGTAAACTAAAACTAGATTCATGCCTATCATCATGCACTAAAATAAAGTCAAAATGGATCAAAGATCCGAATATAAAAACAGAGACACTAAACCTACTAGAAGACAGAGTAGGTAAAAACCTCGATGACATAGGAGTAGGCAGAGAGTTCATGAACAAAAATCAGACTGCACGGGAAACACTTCCCAGAATCAACACCCGGGATCTCATCCTACTAAAGTTTTTGCATGTCAAAGGAAATCTCCAACAGAGTGAAAAGAAAACCCACGAACTGAGAAAACATCTTAGCCAATTGTCCATCAGACAAAGGACTTCTATCTAAAACATATAAAGAATTAAAAGAAATCAGGCCCCTAAAATTCAAGGACCCAATCCAAAAATGGGCATCTGAGATGAATACACACTTCTCAGAGAAAGAAATACAAATGGCAAATAAATATATGAAAAAATGTTCAACATCAATGGTCATTCGGG
>RJWM01006013.1:0-45550 GCA_004363535.1 Dasyprocta punctata
ATTTTTAAATGATTTGTTATATAGCAACAAGTAACTATAATTTAAGTGTATCGGTTACCTACTGTAACTTGAATGCTGTATAATGAACCTCCCCAAAACTGTGGCTTTCAATCATAAGCATTTATTACTGATTACAAACTTACAGGACAACAGGATGGTTCTGGAAGTATCGGACAGGCCTGGCTGATTTGAGGCATAAAAGTTATTGACAGTCAGCTGGCAGACTGGTTAGGAAGGCAGCTTGTGTAGCACAGCTTCCCATCTCTCTAGCTCTTTGCTGGCCATCAGCTGGTACAACAGAGGTGACTGGCCCACGTCACTCTCTACTGGACAGGCTAACAGGGTGGAAGTCTACCATTACAAGTGAAAATGTTCAAAACCATCAGAAGCCTATTCAGGGCTGGCATGCTAATTTCCTTTGCATTACACTGGCCAAAACAAGTCTCAGGTCTTCCAGATTAAAGGGGTAGCTAAAGGAATTCAGCTTTCTGGGTGGCAGAAGCAGTCACAAGACAAAGGTATTGAGAACACAGAAGAATGAAAAGCTGGAGACAAAATGCAATACATCTATACCAACTAAGTAAAAATCTTATTGCCTTGATAGCATTAAAAGGAAAAAATTCCTATGTGGCAGACCATAATTAAAGTATAGTGCAATTTACCATATTCCCATCCAAATTCATGGAGAGCTACTATACTGTATTTTAAAAGTACCCTGGGGAAAAGATTTTGGGGCTTTCAATGATTTACTCTAGTCATCTCAAAATTCTTACAAATACATAAATTCATTCAGTTCTTACTGGCCTATTGCTTTCCCATTTCACTTATTTCACTTTTTTTTTTTTTGGTACCAGGAATTGAACTCATGACCTCATGCTTTCCATGCAAGCACTGTGCCGCTGAGCTTTATCTCCGGTCCCCACCTGCTTCATTTTAAGAAATATAAGCTAATTTTTTTTCACCACAAAGCTTAAGTTCTAGGGATTCTAACGTTCCTAATACTGTATGGATGGTAACAAATAGTAAGTGAATTCGTCTGGATCCAGTGTGAGGCAACTAAAGAAAATACAGAAAGTAGACAACTTAGAGGTCAACAAGTGGATTTTAATGAATAATAGTGGCAAAAGTGCTTTTGCAGATATATCCACAGGTATAAAACATACATAAACATGAATAAAAACATTCTTTCTCCCCATAAATACTTATTAAAACAGCTATGACTAACTGTAACACAACAGATATTGCAGAGTTTAAAAACTAAAAAACTAAGAAATTTTGGTCCAGCTCATTTAGAGACATATTATAATATTCTAATACTGGATATATTCTCTTGACACTTGCTTTATTAGTGAGTTTGTGTTTTTAAAGTTTTCCTAGGAGAAAATACCAGGAAAAATGTCCAGGTTACCATCATTATTTAACAGTACTCAGGAATAACATGTTTGTAAAACAACTCAATTTTGAAAAGCATTGATAAAACCGTAGAGTGCTATTCTTATTTTCAGGATTTCCTTTTAATGAAAAATGAAGAAAATAATTTTGTCTTAATATTGGTGGGTTAAGCTGCATCTGTACCATTCACAAATTCAACACATTAGAGGGTCTTCTCTAAAAAACAACACTAATAGGTCACACGAAATAGTGTACAACTATTTCTAGGAGATACACATTCATGCTGGTATATTTAATTCCTTTTAGATTGTTACCTGCACATCTATGGTTTTACAAACAAACAATGACCAATGATCACTTTCCTTATAAATGTTTACCTTTTTGACAGCTCCAGTGTTAACTACAAAGAAAGATTACAAGACTCTGATTCTAGCTGCTCTAATTACTTGTAATCATAGTAACAGCTATCAGGGTTTCTCAAAAGAAGCAATGTTGGCATTATTGGGGAAATAATTTTCAGTTGTGAAGGATTATCCCAGCTACTACAGAACATTTGGCATTCCTGCCCCAGTCATTAAAAACAGTTTTCAGGTACACCATGACAACTAAAAAATATACATTTCCAACTGCCTTTTAGAGCTTATTTTCAATTAACTTCATAACTTCCACAGAAAGTAACTGCCTTGCTACCTTCAGTAATAATGACTGAAGAATAATTTTTAAAAACTGTTATTAAATGTTATTTTGGGAAGATAAGATGATTTCTTCAAACTCATGGTAATTTGAAAGGATTATATACAAAGAGTACAATACTTATTTATATCCAAATGCACACAGAGATTTACAGGAAAATGTTTACATTTTATTGACACATGTCACACCATTTCTCTTTGGTATAAAAATATGTTCATATGTTACAATAAAAAAACATGTTCAGATTCTTGATCAGTTCCATCACACTGATGCTCCTGGAAACTGCTGCTGTCTTTGTTCTAAAACTTGCTGATTTAGTAGCTGCTGCTGTTTCTGTAAAAACTGCACTACTTCAGGACTTCTTAACAATGACTTAAAAAAGAAAAAAAGAAAATTATTAACAGCTTGTTATGGTTGATACATTTTGTCAACTTGAGCAGTTTAGAAGTTTAACTAAGAGACTCAGCAGGGAGCCAGGGTTCTTACTTGGTAAATATCCTCATCCCTGCAACAGGAGTGCTACACTGGCCCCTCCAGGTAGCCTGTGTACAATATAAAGGCGGAAAAGAGGCCTGCTCTGCATCCCCCTTTGGCTCCTGCTGCTTTTGCTGGCTGCTGCCCTGAAGTATTGCCCTTCGGCCATGCCACCCTGCCTTGGAGCCAGCTGGTTATGGACTGAAACCTCCACAAACAGTGAGCTAAATAAACCTTTCCTTCCTTCATTTTGGGTGTTGGGTATTTTGTCCTAGCACTGAGAGAACAGTAACCAAGACAGAGCTTTATTATGTGATTAGATTATATTTCTGTTATGGAATTACTATGATGTGTCCCTACACAAAATACAATTTCCTTACAAAACAAAACTTGCCTTACTGCAATTAATAAAATAAACAAATTTGATGCCATATATCACAATACTAAAACAAAAATAATGGTTGAAGTCTGATGTCATTTGTGATTCAAGGGAAAAGGTTTTCAACCTATGTCAGAAAATATATTCTCTTGAAACATGTAAGAGCAAACAAGTGAATGCTAGACTAGGATTACAGCAGGACAAAAGGGGTTCAGATGTGAAAGTAAGAGTTAAATGTCAATTTGTAAATATATAAAAACTAGTGCTGGAATTCAAGTTTATCCTACTAGTCTAACCCTTTATGAAGTAATCAGGAAATACATATTTATGTACACATACATAAGTATGCACATATATATAAGTGTAAGCATAAAATTACTATTAGCACATTACTGAAATTTCAGAAAAAATTTAACTTCCCTTGAATAATCAGTATGTTTTTTGTATACTTACCATTTTTAAATATACATCACATCATGTAACAATATAATAGACTATGGTTAATATTTTTACTATAATAAAATACTTGTATAAATTTCTAACAAAAAACTCTGGTCTCAAGTTGAAAAAGATTAACCAAATAAGGCAGAAATATTATTATAATATTGATTAAAATTTATTATTCATTTTATGTATTATTTTAGAACACATTTTGCACCTATTACATAGTTTTGTTTCAAAATTATTTGTAAAGACTGTCCAACATCCTCTTAAGTAGATTCACCATAATCTAATTAATTGTAATGAGACTACTGGACATTTAATTGTTTCAATAATTACTTTTCTATGTATGATCAATATATTTCTAGCAATATCCTTGCACTTTATCCGTACTTATGATTGACCTCCCAAATATGGATGCTTATAAGTTTGATTTCTAAGTCAAGAGGGGTGACCCTGTCAAGGACTCCTGATGTACACTGCCTGACTACCTTGCAAAAGTGCCATGCCAACATAGGATGCCATTAAGAGAAGCACCGATTTCATGGAATTCTCAACATATTAAAACTGTTTAAATATTTTTTGATTATTGTTTACTATGTCATTTTTACTCATTTTGAATATTTTTTATGTCACTTAATGATAATAGTTCCACTTTTTTTCTGTTTATATATTTTGCAATGTACTGAGGTCAAACTGTTTTCCTCATAAAATATATGAAATGTGTTCTGCGGCACGGTGGTATACCACTAGGGTCCCACCTGTTTGGGAGGCTTACTTCAGCAGGAGGATCATCTGAGCCTGTGCCCAGGAGTTTAAGACTAGCCTGAGCAACACAGCAAGGGCCCCCATGGTAAAATGAATGAGTAAATAAATGAGTCAGTGCTTTATATAAGGAATATTTCAGCCATTTAACCACTGCTTTTTAGATTTGTTGCAATTATTCTTCCTGTACTATTCTGCATTTTGATTTTCAGCATCATTTTTGGCTACCACATTATTATGCAGTGAAATTTATAATGCTTTCTTTGTGATTTTGTCTTTTAAGCTAGAAAATCTCTTTCCAGATATCTGAGATAAAGCCTCATTCAATTTTTAAAAAATTTAAGACTACATGAATTTATTCCAGTGAATACTGAGTGTGATGTGATGAAACAAATTCTTTTATGGCCTTAACTTACTATCCAATTATTCCAGTATTTAGTGAATAATGTTTCCTTTCCTGATTAACTCCTGATGTCTATCCAGTTTATAACAGAAATTAAGTATCAGTTTAATCATATATCTACAACTTTAAAGCATTATTCCACAAACCTCAGAATTCAGTACAAGTCTGTTTTAAAATGCCATCCTGGTCAAATATTCAAAGTTTGGTCAGTGAAGAAACAGGACTAGAAGGGTTCCTGCTTTTACAGTCTTGGAAGAATATCTCTGAGAGTCTATGTACTGTCAAAGAGGCACAATTCAATTCTGACACCAATTTTTTAAATTTTAAAAAAATTTAAACAGCTTCATGTGTAACAGACAACTTTCGTTAACAAATATGTAACTACAAGCAGACAACTTACCAGTCTTTTCTGATTTAACACTTGTTCTAACAGAGTAGGTCTTGCAGGACGATCCCCCAAAGACCCTGTTCTCTGTTTGACAATGGAGAGTATGTTATCTGCACTCTCCTGGGATAAATGATAAAAACAACGTGAGATTAATAGTTAACACAACATAATAATCCTAATGATGGGCATTTCAAGGATGTGAAAACTGGTCTTTGCTTTTCTTCTTTTTGCCAAGTTCCTGTAAAATTTTGGGAAAGTCCCTTGTTAAGTCATAGGTGAGGTGCTGGCAGTTAATTTCATGTAATATTCCTCTGTACTCCCACTCTCCAGGATTTTCAACCTGGGTTCTTCAGTCTCTTGAGGAGTCTCAAATTAATATGGAGCAAAAGTGAGGGGAGGAGAGTGAAGATTTACTTGTGAGCTATTTTCAATACTATAAAAAATGTCAAATGGAATTGAACCTTCTCCTCACATACAACTACCTAGACCAAAACAGTCTGCTTGCTTTTGGATGAAATATCTGAATTTAGAGGTAATCTGTATACTGCTAATGGGACGTTCTATTTTTTTGCTCAATTCAAAACCAAAAGAGGAGCAGTAAGATATTGCTTAAAGAACCAATTGATGAAAAAGCTTTCAGAATTCAGAAGTCACTAGGAGAAAAACTTATAAACTAGCTTGAAAAGGCTAAAAAAGCACTGGTAGAATCTTCTGTTAGTGCTACAGATAAATCAGGGTAAGCCCCAAAATGATACTACTACCTTTAGACACTAAAATCCAAATAACATCAGCAGCACTTACCACCAAATATATAACCCAAGTTATCTGATAGAATAAATCTTCAGTACTTAACAATTTTCCTGGAATAATGAAACATTGCTCTAGTTAACTAAAATGTTCTGACTTTAATAGAACCAGCATACAATACTGACCTCATCCAAAAATTTTCACTAACTATAAAAGTATAAACTGTTTTATCATAAAGCCCCATCTTATATGAATTTAATCTTGCTATTCTTTTTTTTTTTTTGCTTTTTTTTTAAGAGGATAAAACCAAGGAAAATAAAACAGAATAAAACCAATCAAAATAAACCAGTATAAGTGATATAGGACTTCAAAACCTTATGAAACCAACAATAGTTACTATAATGCCTTTTGCTGTCTTCAAGTAGCTGCAGATACTTTTGGAATAGTAAAAATTGAATAGAACAGAATAGAAACAATAAAAACAAAACAATGAATGCAGTAAAGGACTTCAAAACAAGCCAATAGTAAATCCAAAGTGGCTACCATAATATGCTATCTTTCAAATAGCTGCTCATGCCATCAGATTTAACATAATCAAACAAAAGAGAATAAAACCCCACTCAACAAAATAATGAAAATGCTATGGTTTCCCGGCTAGGATTGCTCCCTGGTGAGGCCTGGTTCTCTCCCTGCACAGTCCGTGGATGGCAATGACTCACTGAAAGAGGCTTGGGTGTGGCTGTCCCCACTCTGGCAGCAGCCCACACATGGCACTGGTTTTCAGGTGGGGATCACCTCTTGGTGAGGAATCTTGTATTCTTTATTTGGGATATTATCTATCTTTCTTCTTGGCTTCTCTACTGGGCTTTGGGCTGTCTATAAAATACCCTTTATGAAGCCAGGTGTGGTGATGCTCGCCTATAATCTCCACACTTGGGAGGCTGAGGCAGGAGGATCGTTGCAAGTTTGAGGCAGCCTGGGCTACAAAGTGAGCTCAAAGCCAGTCTGAACTGCACAGTGAGACTCTGTCTCAAACAAAAAACAAAAAGACCTCTTTACTTCTTTCCCTATGAGAAGTTTAGCAACCTGATGCTATACAAGTGTTCTATCCCTAAACTATGTGGCTCCAAAATGTAAAAATTCTAAGATATTCTAACACAGAAAACAAAAATAGTTTCTTCCTCTCTCTCTACCCCCAGACAGTTAACTTTGTGGGACTGTTTCATTTTATGTGCAGTCAATGGAAGGCTGGAACTGACTTGACTGCTGAACTCTCCATCCCCATAGCCCCAGACAAAGCATTACGTAGTTTGAGAATGGCAACAGCGCAAAAGCACAGAAGCTTGTGGTAGAAATAACCTTGAATCATCTAGTCCAAACTTCTACAAGTGTTGGAATTCCCTTTTCAAAAACTTTCAAAGTTTTTTGTCTAAAGGAATTTACCAATTATTGTGGTATTCTATTTGGTTTTCAAAAGCTCTAACACTGAGGCAGCTTTTAATGAGCTTGAGCTGAAATGTACAACCCTTGTGATTTTTACCTAGAGTCCTAGTTACTTCAGAACTATGCAAAATAAAATTGGTTTCTTTCAAATGGAAGCTTTTTATTTAATGATAATGATTCCAATCCATACAAGCAAATTATTTTATCTCTAGTTGCTTCATATAGCATAGTTCTTAGATACATGATTTAGATATTTCATACATTTCTGATTTAAGCTCAGTTTGTGTAAGAAATACTGATTTTTGTTCCATTTTTTTTGAGACAGGCTCTCATTTGTAGTCCAGGCTGGCCTTGGCCTCAAACTCATGGTGATCCTCCTGCCTCAGCCTTCTGAGCAGTGGAATTACCGCTGTATACCACCACACCTGGCAAAAATACAGATTTCTAAATGCTTCAAATTATAGTCTTGCTGCTCATCCTCCATGGTTAAAGCCCCTATACCACCCCACCTATCTATTCTATAATCTCTTACAGTCTCCAAATCTATAGCCCTTGATTTTATTTTATTTTATTATTATTATTTTTTTTTTTTGCGGCACTGGGGATTGAACTCATAACTTTGCACCTGCCAGACAGTTGTGTAAGCCACTGAGCCAAACTCCGGGCCCTAGTTTTTTGAGGCAGGGTCACACTATGTAGCTCAGTCCGGCCTTGCACTTGTGTTGTAGCCCAAGCTGGCCTCTAACTCAACGCTCCTCCTACCTCAGCCTCCCAAGTGCTGGGATTAAAGGTGTGCGCCACCATGCCTGGCTAAGACCTTGATTTTAATCCACCCTACTGGAGCAGGATCCCTCAGAAACCTTTGTCTAAAGATTCCAAGTCCAAATCCCACAGCCACCCATTCAATATCTCCTTCCAGATTTCTTTCATGAATTTTCTTTTTTTCAATAAATTATTTTTATTAATAGTATATGCTTGCAATACAAAAGAATTACATTCATCTTGAGGAACTGGTGCATATGCATACTGCATTTTTACTCCTCATCCTCCTGCCCTTCTCCATTTTTCATGGATTTTCCACACAATTATTCTACTTAGTTCAATTGGTCTATATGCTGTCTTCCCAAAAGTGTCTTCTGGGCTTCCACTTCCCCTTCTTTACTGAAATGTGTTACTCTTTTATCCACCAGAGTTCCAGGGAAGCACTGAAGTGTGAGAATAAAGGCAAAGCTCCCAGAATCAGTTTGGTTGTATTTCAGTATTGCTGGCTGCATGATCTAGGCAAGTTGCTCTTTCTGAGTCTCGATTTTTACCCATGTAAAACACAGAGGTTATCTCATTGCTGAAGGATTGTAAAACTCAAGTTGTAGCCTAGCAACTGCCTGGCAAATAAAAAACTTAGCCATTCTTTTTGGCTTTTACTACATTAAATTTCCACTGCAAAGCCTTTCCAGAGTATCTCAGCCTACAGTGATCTGTTTTTCTTCTTTAAACCACTAGAGCAGCACTATATGGTGGCCCTCAGAATATATTATATGACACTATTATTTTCCTTACATTCTATTCAAAAAAGATCAAGACTTATAGCTCTTCTAACTGCCTTAAAACTGGAAAACTGGTCCACAACAAATCAATGATATAGTAGGCTATTATTTGTTGCTTCCTTAAAAAATCATGCAAATTATTTTATAATAGGGAAATTAAAAGATTCTTTATAAGGTATAGACAGGGAGAGACTAACTCAGCATTTGTCATTTATATACTTTCCTCAAACTGCAGGCATAAATGCTGGGTAGTTAAAAAAAAAAGGCAAAATACTTTTTCATCAAAAATAAGTATTTTCTCTCTATAAAGAACTCTAAAGTGGATGGGACACATAAGGGACAAACCTAATCACTTACTTTCATTCTATACTAAGTAAAATGCTTATTTCCATAAGTCCTTGTAGTCAAACACTTCGTAAAATATTATTTTACAAGGAGATGGATTGAAGGAGGTTTTAATGTAAGATCCACAGGATGCTTCAACCCTAAAATAATCTAATATCCACGGGGTCCCACGAGATTGTATGCTAAATCAAATACCTGCATATGTGCATTTTAGGGGGAAAGAGTCTTCATTAGGAAATGGAGATGGCTGTCAAAGTAATTTTTTATCTCTAAATAGACAGGTGGTGAGTATAATCTCAAGAGACATAATCCTGAATGCCATAATCTTGAATGTTGAAATCTCAAAACATCAAAATTCCTGAAGTCCAAGATCTCTAACATCAAATTTCCAAAATCACAATTCCAAAAAATTAAAATCCCAAAAGCTGAAATCCTGAAAACTGTAATTCAAGAGTAGCACCATATAGAAAATGGGTGTGAAACTGTTCAGTGTCACAGTCTAAGGAAAAACATGCAAGACTTCACAACGTAGTTAAGGATCCTGCAAGTCAGTCAGCCTTGATGGTCTACTTTTGTGCAATCATCCATTATCTGTCTTCATAATACAAAGTTCATATATCAGACTTTATTTTTAGTTTTTCACTATTTTTTAATTGTACTACTTCACCTCTGCATCATTTTCAATACCGGCAGCATAAAGTATGTGAAGACTTAAGGTTCTAATCATTTTACCCATTTTTTGCAAATTTTACTCTATGAGAGTATATCATAATAACTTGGTGTGTAAGTATTGTGTATGTATATAAAACATTTAAATTTTCTTAATAAAGAAGAGATATTCTTTAGGTATATCTGCATTTGTGAAACATAAAATTTCTCAAGATCACAGCTCTTTGGTCAACCATATATGTAGTGTGACCTCGTCTGAATATTTACCTTGTCAGTCACAGTATTTTAGATGATTTAGTTACAAAGCGTGGTGCATATTACTGACAGCAGTGATATGCATTTATACATTCTGCTTTTTTTTTTTTTTTTTTTTTTGCGGCACTGGGGACTGAACTCATAACTTCGCACCTGCCAGACAGGTGTGTAAGCCATTGAGCCAAATTCCCGGCCCTAGTTTTTTGAGGCAGGGTAGCATTATGTAGCTCAGGCCGGCCTTGCGCTCGCGTTGGAGCCCAAGCAGGACCCGAACTCACAACGCTCCTCCTACCTCAGGCTCCCGAGTGCTGGGATTAAAGGTGTGCGCCACCACGCCCAGTTACATTCTGCTTTTTACCTATTTCTTTATGACTATGGTTCCCATGCTCCTAACTATATTTACTAACTATATATACTTGATCATAGTATACTTGTGTGTATGCTTTCAAAAATAATGTATGTCATTGGTCATTTTAATCTATAAAGTGTTGTGCTTTTACATGTTTATCAAATCTTGTAAAAATATAATTATCTTACATAGAAGTTTTAAAAGTCAAGTTTTTCCAGAATTACATTTTGGAGATTTTGATTTTTCAAGATTTTAGATTTCAGGGATTTTGATCTTTCAGGATTTCAACATTTAGGATTATGGCCCAAATCCTAGTAAGTTAAAATTGCATAGGACAAAAAGTAAGAGAAATCAATCATTTCCTAACCAATATGAATTGTCATGTGTTGATGACTGTTGGTTTTAGAGAT
The DNA here is from genome assembly GCA_004363535.1 of Dasyprocta punctata. Classification (NCBI taxonomy): domain Eukaryota; kingdom Metazoa; phylum Chordata; class Mammalia; order Rodentia; family Dasyproctidae; genus Dasyprocta; species Dasyprocta punctata. The sequence continues at coordinate 10,698 of RJWM01006013.1, forward strand.
ATTTAGGACACATTTATGAACAATTACAATGTCTAAAATCTGAATAATGGTACAACTTGTCAAGTTCATAACAGTTTTCACTTTTAAACATTATTTTCAGGTGCATTTTAAACTAATTCAATGATTCTCTGTACTGAGATTAGCTTTTATTAAAAAGGAGGAAACCCAAGATGAAATGTCTGCTTATCTGCAGCAACCCTGACGTGTACAGTAATAATGGCGAAGGTTTATTGGCTTGAGTTATGCTGGACAGTGTGAACACTCACTTGGGAATATCTCACATACTTACAGCAAAAATAAGAACTAGGTACTATTTTAATGCCACCAGAAGAGGAAGTTAAAACTTACAGGTTAATAATTTGATCAAGGTCACAGACCCAGCAAATAACGGAGTGGGGATTTCAAGCCACAATTTTAACTCCAGAGCCCTGACTTTAACATTCAACACAGTTCAAATAAAAGCAATATAAAAGTCGACACTCACAACCTATTAACAGTAAATCTTTTTTTCAGGGTAAGAAAAGGAGTAGCCAGAATAGGGTACTAAGAACTGGGAAACCAAGAACAAAACTAAGTTCAGGAGTATTAAAAATCATGAAAGTACTTATTGAGAACAGTATTCTAAATGCAGGGTCCTAAGTAAGGACAGAAACACTGCAAACAGAGTACTAAGGATAGGGATAGTAAGAACACAATAATGAAAACAAGAGACTACCTTGTCTAATCAATTTCCTCTAGGTTTCAAAGTCTGCCTGCTCATTCAGAAATAAGTCAGATCAAACATTTATTATCGGCCGTTCCAGTTCATATCCCAGATCTTGCTGATGGTTCACATCATTTTCATGGAAATTTATTCACTTATCATAAGGGCGCAACAGACTTGTTAAGGCTTTGCTCCTACAAATTCTAACTTAGAGCAGGCACGCCTCTCAGCGGCGAGTTTCACCTGGGAACCTAGCGCCTCTGAGAGCAGCTGGGCTGGACCAGGAAATAGGGTTTACAGGAAGAGTGAGTTTTCCTCTTCCACCTCCCAACCCGGGGACCCCGGCGAGGTGCAATACCTCCAGTTTGACGTTTCCCGCGTTGCCAGTCGAGGCGGCCCCACCGCAGTTCAGGGCTTGGTCGCTCTTCTTCTTCTTGTACTTGTCCTTGTACATCTTGTTGCGGTGTTTCTTGCACATCCACGGCTTGCGCTGTTTGGCCACCTGGCTCGTGGTCTCGCTGCAGCCCTCGTAGGTGCAGGTCTTGCTCACGTTGCCCCCGCTGCCGCCCCGCCTCCGGGGTCCCCCGCTGCCGCCCTCGCCCCCCTCGGGGGGGTCCTCATCTTCCAGGTCCTCCAAGCTGGCCGTGCTCTCGCCGCCCCCCGGGGGGTCAGAGGTGTCCAGCAGGTCGGCCTCGTCTTCCCCGGCCTCGTCCTCCGCATCCCCCGCTGCGTCGCAAGAGTACGCGCCAGGCTTTGCGGCCGGGACCGGGGCCGGGACCGGGACCGGGGCCGGCTTCAGGACATCGTCCGCCGCGGCCTCGTCCGGTCCGCCGCAGGGGTGCATCACCAGCAGGGTGAACTGCGAGGCCGGGGCCGTCACGGGGGTGACGGGCCCCGCGCCCTCGACGATACCCTGCACCTCCGTGCTTGCTGGTACTTGGCCGGGGCTCAGGACCCCAGATCCCAGCCCCGGTTGGGCCCCACCACACTTCTCAAACCCAAGGACTCCAGACCCGCCAGAAAAAAAAAAGGACCGCCTCCTGGAAAACGCCCGACTGCGCCTGCGCGGCCGTAGCCGAGCGTCAGCGTCTCTACGCTCTCCGGCTTTGGGAACTCTGCGTCCGTCCGGAGGGGCGGGGCTGATAGGTAACACGAGGGACTGACTGCGCATGTGCGAGTCCGTCTGGCGCCTGGGAGACTGAGGTGTAGTGGTGGAACCTTGTCAAGTTTGGCCAGGCGACTGTTTTAGCCAGTGCCTGCTGCGTTTGAAACATTTCCGAGTCGTTTTCTACTGGGATTCCGCCGTGTAACATTACTTCTGAGCGATCTATGACTGGTGGCATTCGGATGCTGATTACAGTATAATGATAGTTTGCCCCAAACCGTCTGAAATAGGAGAGGAAAAGCTGTTACAAGCAGGCGCCACAAGTTCACAGGCGGTAAAGGGACTATGGTCTATTTCAAAATAGTAGAGTGGAGGAGCTGGCCAGACCTGTGGCCCAGGAGGCCATGTGTTGAGAAATGATTTGAGTTTTTGTTTGTTTTGGCGGTCATGGGGATCAATCCCAGTGTCTTTGAACTGAGCTACGTCTCCAGGCCTATTGATTTTTATTTTTTTAAAGTTTTGAGATAGGATGTCCTTAATTAGCCCAGGCTGGGCTCTAATTTGAGATATTCCTGCCTTGACCTCCAAGAGTACTGGAATTACAAATGTGTATGGGCACGCACCTGGTTTACTTTTGATAGTTTTTTTTCCTGTAAAATTTTATTTTTATTTTAAAGAGAAAAAGCAAAAAAAAAAAAAAAAGATACAGAATTTCAAAACAAGATAATGGGAGAGTAACAATGGTTAACACATTGCATATTGTTATCTTACTAGTTGCCCAGAGTACAAGATACAGGCATAAAAATTGATCAAACAATACAAGCACAAACCTTTCTTTTCAATGAACAGAAATTAGTAGTGCAACTATCTTAACTATCTTGTGTGTGTATATATATATTTATTTTCCTTATCTTTTTCTCCTTTTCCCCCATCTCAGTTTCTCTTTCCTTTTGAACAGTTTCTTCCCATTTCACAATATCTATTGTGCACTTTGAATCTTATTTACTCTTTCAGCATCTTACTCTAAGGAGACAATAAAATGTTTACACATGCGAGTTTGATTTATTTCACTCGTGAGTGTGGTCTCAAATTGCATCCATTTACCTATGAAAGGCTCCAATTTATCCTTCTTTATAGCTGAGTAGTACTCCATTGTATAAAAATACCACATCCTTTTTATCCATTCTTTGGATGATGGGCATTTGGTTTGTTTCCAAGATTTAGCTATTACAAATTGTGCTGCTATAAACATGTGATTTTTAATACTTGCACTTCACTATGTTCTCTGCAGTACGTTTTAATATTTACATTAAATACAGTGAAAAGGAACATCAAATGATAAAGGATAAACAAACAAAACAAAAACTATCTTTTCTACCAGTCACTGTGCAATCGCTGATCTCTGACTTGGCCAAATCCCTGGAGGGAACAGATCCAACTGTATCCTGAACAGAACTGTTAAACAGATGCTCTCTTTACCTTCTTAGTCAGGTTTCCCATTTTGCCTATTGGAAAGGAAGGAAATGACTACATGAGGTGTAAACCCACTCACACTAAGATGTTTGGGTGTCAATATGTGGGCAAATCACCAGTAACATTTTAAACAGAAATGCTGTGTAAAAGAGGTTTGGAATTAAGCAACTTGGTAACACTGCCCTTTGTTACTAGAGCAAGTTAGTAATAGTCTCTCTAAAATTGAGTTTTCTCACTGGTAAAATAGGACAGTTACTGATCTGTTAGAATTGGTTGATGTAGAGTCAGTTAAAATTGCAGAAGCTAGAAAGTTCAATGCTGTCAGTATTAAAAATCAAATTGCATAAACTAAATTCTAAAGACAAAGGTTAAAAACTCAGAACTCATCACTTTTTAATTATCTTACTCCATCTTACCATTATCCACACACTTAAGGTTATACATTGTACCTGCTATGTGGAAATACTCTTTGGTTGTTTAATATACTGCACGTTTCTTTCCAACTCTGTAGTAATGTTATGTTGGTCTCTTGGAATCAGCCACGATGGGAGGATTTGCACCATGGAAACTGTCACACACTCCAAAGCAGGGTTTGACCTGTTAATTGTGTGTAGACTTATGAAAGCGACAATGTGGGGGGCAAGTGAGAGTGACAATACTAACAAAGATGAAACTTAAAACATGTCCTATATGAGGCTGTCACATTGTGAACACTATTCCTCACCTAGTGTACTGCTGTAGTTTGATCTGTGATGTCTCCTTAAGGCCCATGTGTGAACAGAACAGTCAGTTTGGCACTTTTGGGAGGTGGGAGAACTTTCAGCAAGTAGGGACTAGTGGGTGGAAGTTAGGTCACTGGGAGCATGTCCTTGAAGGGGAATATGGGGACACTGACTTCTTCCAGTATCTTTTGCTTTTTGTTTCTTGGCCACAATGAGGTAAGCTGTCTCCTTTGCCATGTATTTTCACCATGATGTACTGTGCTACCGCAGACCCAAAGCAATGCAACCAACTGATCATTTACTGAAAACAAGATAAACCCCTTTTCATATATTTATCTAAGCTATTTTGTCACAGTGATGGTGTTATAGGCAACTGAGTTAGTCAGAAATATTATAGTCAGACAGGACTGAGCCCTCAAAGGAGCCAGTGCAGAAGATCAGATACCTTGCAACTGTGGGAGAGACAGACACCTCGGCTGTGGGCCAGAACTCAAGACAAAAGGCAAAACAAATGCAACCATACCCTATGTATAAACATCAGGGATTGATATTCTAAATAGGTATCAATCACCTTGAGGAAGCCAGAAGGAACCATTAACCCAACCCCTATTCTGTATTCATGCCTGCTTGTTATGTGACTTGCCTCCCCATTTGATCCTGTTTTAATCAATTTTACCTGAGCAATTACACTCGTAAACTTATTGGTTGACTATACATAGTTCTGTCCCACCTCATGACGTCTGCCTTGTGAGTTCTGAGTTCCCATTTTTCCCCACTGTGGAACTGCCTCACCTCATAGTTTTGCTCTATAAATGTCTCTAGAAAAAGGCAGAGCCTTTGGCAACCCACTTGGGACCCCTTTTGTCTCTCTCAGAGAAAAGCTTTCTTTCTTTCCATAAATATGTTTTACTCTTAACCTGGCAGAAAAAAGCTTGTAGTGTATTAAGCAACCTAGAATTCATTTTTCAATTTTAGAGAACACGAACTCATACCAGACATCCAGTAGGTTGAGAGTTTCTTTCCCCTATATCAATGGGAATCTGATTAACATAGAAACTATTGTTTCAATATTTGAAAACTATTGTTTATTTCAATAAAAAGATCATTTACATCATTGAATACATTTATTTTACCCCCTCCCCTTTTTTGGAACTAAGGATTGAACCCAGGGCCTTTACACTGAGCTACATCCCAATCTTTTTATTTATCTTTTATTTTGGGACAGGTCTCACTAAGTCAATGAGTTTCCCAGGAAGGTCAAATATGCAATCTTCCTGCCTTGGCCTCCTAGACAGCTGAGATATTTTACTTGTTAATGTAAATAAAGATATCATTCAGCATTTATGTCAATCATGTGATTCCATAGTGTAAATTGAACACACATCAAACATCTATTTGTAGCTTGAACTTGTGACACTATTGAAATAATTTAAAAAACTGATAGTGGTGTACTGAAGATGTTGTTCAGCACTACAGTGCTTGCCTAGCATGATCAGTGCCGTAGGTTTAATCCCCTGAGTGACAAAAACAAATGACCACACAAAAAAAGACCCTAATGTGATTGTATAAGTGATTTTCTGGTGGCCGGGACAAAATACCTGACTCTTACAACTTAAAGGAAGAGAGGTAGTTAAGAAACTAAAAAACTGGCTGGGACACAACTTTTTTTCTTTTTGCCTGGTGAAGGTTTTCTCTCATGAAGGATCTTTCTTCAGAGGTGTCCTCATCATTTGTGCTGTCCCTTGCCTTGTTAGATGGTAATATATTATTTGACTATATATGCTGTACTTTTATAATAAACATACTTTCATCATTTTAAAATCATTATGTGACTCTTCTCTGTTGATGTATTCTTGAAAATTCCATGGTCAAAGTCTGTTCTGAGACTCAAGGCAGATTCTTAGCTGTGAGCACCTGTAAAAATCAATAAGAAAGCTAAATACTTTCAATATACAATGGTAGAGGGTAACCATTCCCATTTGAAAAGGAAAAAATAGGAGAATAGAAAGGAATATGGCCAAAGTAAGACTGAAACCAGCAGGGCAAACATAAAATCCTGAATCTCCCTGTCCAACACCTGGGGTAGGTTGTGGCAAATAGTGAACCCCAAAGGGGTTGGGTAGCCCCACCACTATGGCCTTGCCAGTTGCAGCCCACATGACCTCTCTCTTGGATTGACTCAGTTTGCTGCCTGCAGTATTCCTCAGCAGGTCTTCCACATTCTTGGCACCTTCAAGTGCCTGAGGTTTCCACTGTTCCTTTGGCTTCAGTCTCACAGCTTTGTATACTGCCCTCCCAGGGACTTACCAGCTTCTTTTGAAATCTATGCAAAATCCTCCTTGACTATGTGGATGATGTCGAGGTTTGCCAAAAACCTGAGCACCAGCTGGACCCCTTTGGACCATGGCTGTGGTGGCTCCGAGTGCCTGGTTAGGTGAGTATGATAAAATTAATCCTGGAGAACCAACTCCCTACAAGGCTCTTCTCAAGCACTGACTCTCTATTCAAATGAAAGATTCATACTTTTTCATCTCTGAGTCTGTAGTGAGTGAGGTCTTGATGATTCTTAACATGCCTTCAAGCCATCTTTTCTATTGTCCTGTTGTAAAGTACTCGTTTTGTTTATAATGCTTCTTAACATCTCACCAACTACACTCTCCAAGGGCCCATCTTTGCAGGTACTTCCTTTCTTGACAAGCTGCAAGTTTTTCAAATTATTCAGCTTTCTTTTTCTCCTGATTTTTACTGTAACTGTGACTTAAAGGAATTAACAGTGCCAATGCCACATCCTGAATGTTGGAGTGCCTTGTAATTCCTCTACCAGATTAATTAGTTCATAATCTTTAAATTCAGTCTCATCCAAAATCTTAGGACATTGGCAAAATGTGAACAAATTCTTTGCTGGAATATAACACCCATGGCTTCTAGTCCAGTTGCCAATAGAGTCCGTGGGCCCTTTACTGAAACTTCATGAACCTGGCCTTTACTGTTCACTTACTATCAATATGCTAACCTTCTGAGCTCTGTTCAGAACCTTTCATCAATCTCTGCTGACAGAATTTTAAGGCTTTTCTAGCTTGGATCTCTAAATCTTTCCAAACTCTTCACACAAACCAGTCCCAAAGGCCTCTCAACCATTAAGTAGTTGTAATCACAGCAATGACCCTACCTCTCTAATAACAGAATCTGTATTAGTCACTTTTCCCATTGCTGGGACAAAAAAAAATCCCACAATTTAAAGAAATAGAGGTTTATTTGGCTCACATTTCCAGTTGTTTAAGTCCGTAGTCAACTGGCTTCAAGATAGAAATGGCATGGTGGAAAGGCACAGCAGAGAAAAGCTGTTCAACCCATGGCAGCCAGGATGAGGAGGAACAAGGGAGGAGCCCTTCTAGATGATGCCACAGTGACTCGGCTTCAGCCAGGCTCCACCTACTAACAGTGCATTCAGCAACTAAAATCATCAATGGACAAATCACTGGGGTCTGACCTGGATGAATCCATTGATGAGTGTGATGCCTCCATGATCCACTCTCCTTCAAAACACGTGAGATTTTGGGGAAACATTTTAGATTTAAACCGTAACAGTGATATTGCAAGAAATAGCAAGTCACACTGATGTACAGGTGTACAGAATTTACAAAACAGAGATTGTGCGTTTATCATTGTTTGTAAATTGTGTGGTAAACATTCTTCCTGTCACATGGGGAACTATATCAAACTCCAAAGTTGAAAAAAGGATCAGCTTCAGTTGAAGTCAGTTGGCATATGATAGATGCAGAAAGAAACCTTCTTAATCTGACTGAAAGGAGAAATGTTTGAGAAATGAGAACTGCCTGATGTCTTGTGCTCTGGGTGAATGATTTGTGGATGACAATGCACAATGTATGTACCATTGTTACCCCCTTGTTGACATGCTTTGAAATTTTGTTGTAGATTTCTTCTTCTTTTTTACCTTTCTTTTTATGTTTTAATAAAATGGATTTGAAAAAAAATACTATGTTTCAAAAGACTTACAACTACATGGCATTTTAAAATGGAAACAGAAATTATTGCCTCAGTTGCTAGTATACATTTCCTGTTTGATATTATACTGGTAAGTTTTCTTTCTTTATTTATTCTAATTTATAATGTTGCTAAGAACAATAAAGTTCTATTATTGTGAGTTAAAAAAAAAAGAAATGAGAATTTCCAGAAATCTCTGCCTCGAGTGGCCTACTCCCAGGAAAGAGACCAAGTAAATCTACCATAAATTTTCCTCCTGGGTAGTTTCATGGTTATGAATTCAGGAGACAGAAAGACTATCAACACAAACATCACAAGCCTCCTTTTTCACATTTGTTCCCCTAAATGCCCATTTATCTTTAAGTCTTTAATGCATTTTGAGTTGATTTTTGCAATTGATGGGAGAGATAGGAGTCTGTTTTCATTCTTTTGTGTAGTTTATATCTAGATGACCCACAAGCGCCTCAAGAGCTCATAGGCCAGGCTTTTGGAAAGTGATTAGATTATGGAGCATTAGAGAGGATTTGCTATTTCATGGTGGGATTTGGTCTGAAGAGCTTCGTCACTGGAGTCACGACCTAAAAGAACTTATCTCCCTCCCCCAGCTCTTCTCTTCATACTACTCTGCCCTGCCCCACTGTTCTGCCATGGAGCCAGCCTACTATGGACGGAATCATGAACAAAATCATGAATCATGAACCTTTCCGCTCTTGAGTTTGAATGCCAAATATTTTTTTCAGTAGTTTTTTTTATTAGTATATGTTTGCAGTACATAATGATCATATCGATTGTGGGAAAGTTGGTACATGTACACAACAAATCTTAACTCCTTTTCATCACATTCTCCTCTCCTCTCTTCCCCTCCCTCTCTCTTGGTCTAGCTCTGCTTTGCAAAACATCTCCCTATTTCCTATTATCTATATTTTATTTTGCTCTTTGTTTATATTTTGGGTTTCCTCATACAAGAGAAACCATGAGATATTTTTTCCCACATCGAATATGTTTTTTATCAGTACATGTTTGCAGTAAATAACAATCACATTCATCATAGGGGGTTGTACGTATACATAACACATTTTAATTCCTTTTTTGTCTCTTTCTCATCACTTCCCTTCAAACTTCTTTCCCTCTCTCCATTTATAAAAGCCCTACTTCCACTTTTTCCTTCAATTTCTTTTCTTTAAACCCCCTTTCGCTTCCCTCCCTTCCCCATCTCTTATGCTTCTTGTAATTTGAATAAGTTCTTCCTACTTCCTCTATTTTGCTCCTTATTTATACTTTAGGTTTCTCACACAAGAGAAACAGTGCAATATTTATTTATTTACTATTATTTTTTGCAGCACCAGGGATCAAACTCACAGCCTCACACCTGCCAGACAGGTACTTAAGCCACTGAGCCAAACTCCCAGCCCTAGTTTTTTGAGGCAGGGTCGCACTATGTAGCTCAGGCCGGCCTTGCGCTTGTGTTGTAGCCCAAGTGGGCCTTGAACTCACAATGCTCCACCTACCTCAGCCTCCTGAGTGCTGGGATTAAAGGCATGCGCCACCACACCCAGTTTAACAGTGCAATATTTAAACTTGTGTGTTTCATTTATTTTGTTTAGTATTATGGTCTTGAGGTGCATCCATTTACCTAAAAATGTCTCAAGTTTATCCTTCTTTATGGCAGAGTAGTACAGGCAGAGGACTAAATCTAGAATATTATAAAGAACCCAAAAATTAGACCCCCCCAGATTTAAAGATGCAGTCCAAAAATGGGCATCTGAAATGAATACACTTTTCAAATGAGAAGCATCCAAACTGGGTCATGTCTTTGCTCGTATTAGTAGGTGGGGAAAGCAATCAGAACACCTGTCTTTGGTGGATGTAGGCAACAAAAAATGGGTTCAAGTAGACAGTTGGACTTAATGCCAATAGTTTCAGATCCAGCTTCCTTTAATACTACACTCATCGGGCTTGGCTTTTCACCACAGGGAGCAGGGGACAATGTCCTTCCTGGCCTGAGGTTTTCACTTCTCAGTGGGTCTCAATCTAACTCATCCCTTCTCCACAATTGTCTCCCATGACTGTCCCTCACCCAGTGTTGTGACATGTGTCTGGATGTCCCCCCAAACCCTCATGCAGTCATAAAGTTTTTTCAGAGATGACTGAATCTAGAGTGTATGATTGATTCGCAGTGCAATACTGAGATGAAGAGTGCAGGATTAAGGGTCCCTGATTGCTGAATCAATCCAGATGGAATTGACAGTGCCCTAATTCCAAAAGATTGGATATAATATAAGGGACTGAGAGAGGCTTGTCTTTTCCTGTTGTTACTTTTTCTGTCTTCCTCCTCTGTGAACTATTGCCCCTCTACCATGTGCCACCCTGTCTTTGAGCCAGTTGATTATGGACTGAAACCTCCACAAATTGTGAGCTAAATGAACCTTTTCTCCTTTAACTTTTGGTGTTGGGTATTTTGTCTCAGCAATGAGAGAAAAATAACAAAGACACCTGGTCACTGTGATAGGGTAACACTGAAAACCATGAAGTGAAGTCTGTGGCTCAGTCTTAAACAACCCCTTTCCAAAATTGCTTCTTATTCTGCCCTCTCAAATATGGTGAGTACTCCACTAGATTTTGTTTCCTCCAACTTGAGCCTGCTATGTGCAAGGAGTCACTTTCAGAGTAAAACCCCACAGAGTTTTTGCAGCTTATAAAAGCCACAGGCCTTGACAGGAAGCCGGGCTTCTGGACTAGTCAGTTTTTTCTTGCTGGAGGAGCCAATCCTCAGGATCAATCTTCTCTCCCTGGGCACTGGCCAGGTCAGTGAAGATCAGGTCAGTGGGTGAATTAGCTGGCACCTTTACTGACTCATGCCAAGGGCAAACAAAATACAGAGCAGGGTCAGAATTGGCCAGTGAGTGGGGCCAGGGCATAGAATACATGGGCATGATGTTGGTCAAGGGGTGATCATGGCTCCCCAACTTTCTTGCCTCTGTCCATGGTGGCAGCTACATAGGGCTACAGCTGTGCAGATTTGGTGGTGGTAAAGGAAAGCTTGACAACATGGCAGCTGTGGGGGTGCTCCAGTGGCAGGGGCTTCTCAGTGCTGGTGTCATAGCTTGGTCTCTGATGGCCATGAGACTCATCTTACAGCCTACTCTATCTCACCTTGGCAGAACCTGCCTTTAGGACTATAGTCAGTATCAGAGGACCCAGGGGTCAAGTATTTTGCTCTAGCAATGAGAAATGTAACTAAGACATTCTACATGAGGACATCCAACTTCCTGGGACCATTTATTGAAACAGCTTTCTCCGACATGTGTTCCTAGTACCTTTGTTGAAGACTAGATGGCTGTAGATGCACAAGATTACATCTAGGTTCTCTATTCTTTCCATTCATCTGTGTATCTGTTTTTATGTCAATGCTATTTTGGCTACTCTATTAGTCAGCTTTCAATCACCATGATAAAATCCCTTAGAAAACTAGTTTAAAGGTGGAGCAGAACATCATAGTGGGGAGTGTGTGGTGGAGCTAAACTACTCACCTCACAGTGACTGGGAAGTGGCAAGGGAGAGAGGGAGAGGAAACAGATTTGGGTACAAGATATACCTTCAAGGGCATGTCTCTGGTGACCTGAGCCCTATCTCCTAAAGTTAAGAATATACTGATACTCTAAGAAAGAAGTGCACTGTAAGAAAGGAGTGCACTATTAGGGTAAAAGACTGAGGTTCTTATAAGTGTTTGAGGACATGAAAAGGGTATTGAAACAAAACAAACATCCCAGAAAAACTTCCTTGAAATCAGCTTCCAATAGGCTATTGTTAGGAATCCATTAATAGGTTAATTCACTGATAAGTTTAGTGCCCTTGTGATTCAGTCACTTCTACTACACACTGCTGCCTTGGAGACCGCGCCTTTAACACACGAACTTCTGTGGGCAGCTCAGATTCAAACCATAACAATTACTATAGCTTTGTAGTAAAGCCTCCTGCTTTGTTCTTTTCACTCAAGATGACTTTAGCTACTCAGGGGTTTTGTGTTTCCATGTGAATTTTAGGATTATTTTTCTTGTTTTGCGAAGAATGTCATTGGTGTTTCGATAGAGATTACATTCTATCTGTAGATCATTTTGAGTAGTATGAACATTTTAACAACACTGAGTCTTTCATTTCATGAATATGAGGTTTCTTTCCTTTTTGTGTGTCCTCTTCAGTATCTTTTAGTATCAATATTTTGTAATTTTCATTGTAGAGATGTTTTGCCTCTTTGATTACATTTATTTCTAGACATTTTATTTTTGTAGCTGCTATGAATGGAATTGATTTCTTGATTTCATTTTCAGGTAATTCATTATTAGTGTATGTCAGTTCTATTGGCTTTTATATGTTGAATTTTTATCCTGAAACTTTGCTGATTATCTTAGTTTTGATAGTTTTAGGGGTTTTTTTTGTGTGTGTGTTTATGATAATGTCAGCATGATTTGACAACATTGACAGTTTGACTTTCTATTTTTTAATTTGGATGCCCTATTTTGCTGTCAGAGGTATGACACATGAAAAGCTAGTACTGCAGGTGGTAGAAAAATTCACCAATAGTCAAGAAATGTAGGCAAGTTAAGAGTTTATTGATACACTGTATGAGGGCAGCAGGCGAGTTCCAAGAAAGGAGTGCACTAGTAGGGTGAAAGACTGGGGTTTTTATAGGTGTTTGAGGTTGTACAAAAGGTATTGAATAATCAGAACGAACATTCCAGAAAGGTTTCCTCTAGATCAGCTTGCTCTCTGTTTATCTTAAAGGAGCATGTGTAGTGTGTCAACAATTATACATTAAAGAAGTCAGTTTATATGGTCCATTACTTTGGCCTTCACAGACAGGCCTATAAGGCCTAAAATAAAGTCACCTGTGTACATCAACTTTGAGGAAAGTGGCACAAGCCATTGAGAAGAAATACGTGTTTTGCATATGAAAGGAATGCTTACTATTTACTTTTACATGTAGTTTAGCAGAATATGACGGCTGCTTGACATGTGTTGATTAAGAGAAGCCTATGGAACAAGAGGCTAGGTTTACTATAACTACACTATCACTATAAATTAATTCACTTTCTGTCTGTTCCGCCTATGTATTTATTTCTTTCTCTTGCCTGACTGCTCTAGTTAGGACGTTGACTACTATGTTAAATAAAAGGGTGAAAAATGGGCATCCTTGTCTTATTCCTTATCTCAGAGGGAACTGTTTAAGCTTTTTATCACTTAATATGGTATTAGCTGGGGCTGGTCATGGCCTTTATTATGATGAAGTATGTTTCTTCTACAGCCAATTTGTTCAGAATTTTTAATCATGAAGGCATGATACATTTTATCAAATGTGTGTTCTGCATCTATTGAGATATTTTTGGTATTTGTTCTTCATTCTATTTTTGTGGTATATCACATTTATTAATTTCTGTATGTTGAACCATTCTTGCATCCCTGGGGGAAAATCCCACTTGATTATCATGAATAATCTTTTTAAGGTGCTTTAGGCTTGGTTTGTAGTATTTTGTTGAGGAATTTTGTATTTGTGTTGTTACGGCTTGTGTCTTGGTTACTCTTTACTCGTTGCTGACACAAAACACCTGACACCCAAAATTAGGGAAGGAAAGGTTTATTCAACTTACAGTTTTTGGAGGTTTCAGTCCACAATCAGCTGGCTCCAAGGCAGGGTGGCATGGCACAGGAACAACACTTCAAGGCAGCAGCCAAGCAAAAGCAGCCAGAGTAAAAGGGGCCAAAAGTAAGCCTCTTCTCTTCCCTTATATAGTACACAGGACACCCCCTCCCTCCAGGGTGGGTGTAGCTTCACAAATATCCTTGCCTTCCTTTGCACAGGAGGAGGATGTTTACCAATAAGACCCCTGACTCCCTGCTGAGTCTCTCAGCTAAACTTTTGACCTTCTCAAATTGACACAATGAACAGGTAACTGCTTGTATTCTACACCCCAGGATGTAGAGCTGCTGCCTTACTTAACTAAGCTTCTAGACTTCTCAAGTTGACACAATGTATAAACCATAACAACTTGTATCTAGTTGTTCCCTCAAAGTCTTATGTGCTTATAGGTGGGACTTGGCAGAGCTGGTTGGATCTAGGGGTGTGATGCTGGGATTAAGGGTGCCTGGTACTAACTTAGTCCATTGATTGGTTTAGCATTGTTCTGGGTATGGATAATGGAAAGACCTACTCTGAGGTGTGTGTGACACCCAAAAGACTTCAGCCTGGATGAATAAGAGGGGAAGGCAGACTTGCTGTTTACTGCTTTCTGCCTGCCCTGCCTTGCACTGGTTTTCTTCTGCTATGTCTTCGGATCACTTGACTATGGACTGAAACCTCCACGAATTGTGAGCCAAATTAAACCTTTCCTCTTTTAATTAGTGGGTGTCAGGTATTTGGTCTCATCAATGAGAAAGTAGCCAGTGCACGTATTTATCAAAGGTATTGGCCTATGCTTATCAAGGACGTCCCCTGGATAGTAGAGTTAGGCAGTCATTATTATAAGAAAAAAGTTTCCTTTTTGCTGTGTTCTTGTCTGGTTTTATTTTTGTATGGCATTGCTAGTTTCATAGAAAGAGTTTTAAAGAATTCTTTCCTCTTTGATTTTTTGGATTAGTTCAAGAAAACTTGGTATTAGTTTTTAAAAATTGTGTGATAGAATTTAACCAGTGAAACTATCTGCTTCCAGGCTTTTCTTTGATGGTAAGTTTTTAATTACTGGTTTAATGTTATCACTCTATTGATCTGTTAAGGTTTTCCATTTCTTTGTGATTCAGTCTTGGTATGGTATATGTGTCCAGGAATTTGTGTATTTCTCTTAAGATATGAATTTTTTGGTATGTAGTTGTCCATAACAACCTGTAACAATCCTTTCTGTTTTTGTGGTGTAAATTATAATGCTTCCTTTTTAATCTTTGATTTTATTTATTTAAGTCTTCTTTACTACTTAGTCTAGCTAATTTAGGCTAATTTAAATCTCTTTTTTTTTGAGCTGTAAGTTATACTCCATAAAGCTCACCCATTGCAAGTATATAATTTAGATTTAGTGAATTTTAGACTTGCAAAACCATTATTTAAAAAAAGCTTTATAACATGTCTGTCATCCCCAAATACCCTTTTGTTCATTCTCAGTCAATCTCTGCTCCTAATTCCAGCCCTAGGACATTATCACAGGACAAGCTTTAGGGGGTTTCTCAAAGCAGAGGTGGGAGCATTGATTCATTCTACCCATGGACAGAATGTTTGCTGACTTCAGTCACAGAAAAAGAGATTTTTCAATGTACATTATAAGATACACAAAAAGGTTTATTAGGCAGAACTTAAGAAGTATACATTCAAGTGTATGCTCCTGTGGCCAGGAGATAGAGGCTTTTATGTAGAATTGGGGGGGGGTCCCTAAAATGGGTTATCCAGGTTGTGTGTTCCTAGTGACTCTCCATTGTCCATCTGATGGGCTATATTAAATTACAAGCCATTTACCTGTTTGAGGCTGAGATATGCTGTTGTCTTAATAATGTGCTTCTTGAGGGTCACAATTAGTAGAAGGAAATGCAAGTTTTAGGTGAAAAGCATGAGTCTAGAGCTCGGTTTACCCACTTGTCTTTAAAACCCTTAAGAATTTTTTGTGGAAGGGAAACAAGTGTGAAAATCTTACCGATCCTGAAGCTGCAGTTTTTCTTAAAATTACAGTTTAAAAATTATGATTTTCCTTGTCTCCTTTTTTTCCTGTTTCTATTTTTTTTAATCCCATCTCAGTCTACTTTCTCTACAGATTTGTCCTTTGTGGAGATTTCATGTCTACATAGTAATCTTGTATCATTTTTATATCTGACTTCTTATACTCTGAGTATTTTTTTGAGATTAATCTATTTTGTTACTCGTATAACAGTTTGTTAATTTTTATCTCTGAATATTATTTTATTGTATGTTTATCCATTCATTTATTAGATGATGGACAGTTGGATTATTTTGTGATTTTGGCAATTAGGAATAATGGCAACAGATGTTGCTATATGGTGCTTAGCACATAGTCGGCTCTTGAAAATATTTTCTGAATGACTCTATTGATGAACAATAAAGGAAGAAAACTGGGTGGACACAGGACCTGTAGGTGGCTATCTTCTGTTATCAACATGGAGTCCAGCCTTCTCTTATGATACTGGGCCATGGTGTTACTAGACCTTGAAATTCTTACAGCTCATTTCTCAACCCAAAGACTCAGGAGACAGAGGCTAATGACAGAAAAAAAGGTTTAATCGGAGCTGACTTTGAAGAAGATACAGGGGCTTCTTTGTTGCCGAAATCTCTATCTTCCCATTCTCAGGGCTGTGGAGGGCTTTTGTGGGAGAGGCCTGGAGTACAGTGAGGTTTTCTTCAGAGTGTCATGTTTCACCAGTCGGTTGCCATGGGGTCCTCTCCTGTCACATCAAAACAGAAACTGACCTTGACCTTCAGGGGCCTGCATCTGTAAGCTCTTTCCAGACAGACATATTACTTTTCTACAAGTCAATTTATATGAGCCAAGGGTGTTTACAGAAGAATCTCTTTAGAAATTAGAGAAGGAAAGGTTGGGAAGGGAGGGGGCTCTGTTGAAAATACCTTTCCTAGAAAGTAGATCCGTTACTCCAGCAGTGAGCTGAAGTTCCCAGAGGGCCGAAGGATCCTGAGGGCCAAAACCCCATACTGTTCAGGATCGTATGTTACCAGAGTGTTTTGGATATTGAGTTTTGTTTTTTCACATCCTATCATGTGTACAAAATGCCCATCTATGTATTTTCATGAGATATTCAACTCTTCATTATAAAATAGGATTCATTAGATGATTTTGCCCAACTGTGGCCTAATGTAAATGCTTTGCCTACATTTAAGGTAGGTCAGGCTAAGCTATGATGTTTGAAGTTCAGGTATTAAATACATTTTTGATTGATATTGTCAGTTTATAGTGAGTTTTTTAGGATGAAAATCTTTTGCAAATTAAGATGACTCTGTATATGGTAGTGTATAGATATGTATATTGTTTTTAGGTGTGTCCTTTGGAATTTGATTGAATGAATTTGTCTGGCATGGGGTCATGTATGTATATTTTTAAATAGATATTTCTAATATGCAACCAGTCTTGAGAACCACTGAATACTCTGTGAAAGATGTAATCTGGTAAATTTATGTACACAGACAGGTATCCTAGTGTTAGGACTCTAAACACAGCACTTTGAAGAATGATACCTTGCACACTGAGTATTTTAAGCTGAAAAGAGTTGAGAAAAACCACAAAGGCAGGAATGTTACTTTCTGAACTTCTGCCTATCTCACCTGCAGCATGAAAGAATTCTTTCACCTGCCTCACTTGAAAGTAGGTCCTAAGAACTTCATTCCAGAGGGATGCTGCCTGGACTCAGAAGTCAGTATGGACCTGAACAAACAGGCCTTGCTAATTTCTTCTAGTTATTACTGTTAGACCATATCACTTGTGCTCCAAATACATTGCTATGAAGCTATCCATAAAAAGAGTTTTCCTGAGTCTTTGGTTCTTCATTTCTGAAGGCTCTGATGTAGTGTAAAACTTGTATTCAATACATTTGCTATTTTTCTTTGATTAATCTGTTTTTTACTATATGAGTGTCAGTTGCGAACCTTGCAATGCATGAGGAAATGATTTTATTTTATTTTTTTAAAGAGGATAAAACCAAGGAAAATAAAACAGAATAAAACCAATCAAAATAAACCAGCATAAGTAACATAGGACTTCAAGACCTTACAAAACCAGCAATAGTTACCATAAGGCCTTTTGTTTCTTCAGAAGAGCTGCAGATACCTTCAGACATGGTAAAATTCGAACAGAACAGAATAGAATAGAAACAATAAAGACAAAACAATGAATGCAATAAAGGCCTTCAAAACAGGTCAATAGTAAATCCAAAATGGCTACCATAATATGTCTTGCTATCTTTCAAATAGCTGTTCATGCCATCAGATTTCACATAATGAAACAAAACAAAAGAGAATAAAACCCAACCCAACAAAGCAATGAAAATGATATGGTTTCCCTGCCAGGATTGCTTCCTGGTGAGATCTGGTTCTCTCCTTTCCCAGTCTGCATGGTGCTGACTCACAGAGAGAGGCTTGGGTGTGGCTGTCCCCACTCTGGCAGCAGCCCACACATGGCACTTGTTTCCAGGTGGGGATCACTTCACAGGTGAGGGTGAGTTCTGGTTCTCTCCCCAGCGCAGTCCGAGAATGGTGCTGACTCACAGAGAGAAGCTTCGAGGAAATGATTTTAAAATGAAGGATAAAATCATTCATTTATTTGTGACTCAAGATACTGTTAAAGTACCTCAAGTAATGTAAGTGTTTTGAGCATATTTAAGGTAGGTTAGGTTTAAGCTATGATGTTCAAAGTTTAGGTATTAAATGCATTTTTGATTTATGGTATTGTCAACTTATGATGGGTTTACTGGGATGTAATTTCTTCTATTTTAAGATCTTCCAATTTGTTGATCCATAATCCAACCTCTAGAACTTAAAAATATAAGGAAGACTATTTTTTGATAAGTGACAGTAAGGAAGAATAGATTTTTTTTATTTTAGAGAGAAAAAAAGCACAGAAAAATTGGAAAGCCATCAAACCAGCAAACAAACAAACAAAAAAGACAACAAAAGTCAAACAATGACCACAGCAGGAGCAACAACAACAAAATAGTGATACGGGATTTCAAAAAGAAAGAATAGATTGGAAAAAGAAACAGATAAGAAGCAACGAAGAGATTGCTCTAGACCTCTGGGACCCTGAATAGCAAAGTTAAAAAAAAAAAAAGAACAAGTAATCAAAAGATGTACACTCTCAAAAAAATTATAACATACATATTTTATTATATTACTTTATATACTAATAATGTGAAATATTTGGAAGCAATATCTTTTATTGAAATTCAGGGAGATATGTATTTCTTAGCTCCTTTATTTGTGCTGTTTTTGTTGTTTTGATGTCCTGAATAGGTTCAAAATGTTTACATTTTAAGGTCATTTTGATTTTGTGGAATGGCCAGAAGTTGCTCAGTGCCACATCCAGTGAATAAGGTGGATAAAGATACACTGTAATGCTTTTATAAGTCTGCATTCTCACTGTGGTTTTGGTCACCTCTCATAGAAAGATTCAAAAAGAGAACTTCTGGAAAGTGGCAAAAATGATGAGATAACTGGGTTGAAGTGAGCGGGAGTATTATATTTTAGGGGGATTAATGGCATTGTGTCTTTTACTGTAATAAATTTAAAAATTTAAAAATATACTGTATTTTTCAATCACTCTGTATATACTTAATATTCTAGTAAGTTTATTAAGGTCAATTTTACAACTTCCTGTCACATGTTTGGTGTGGGAGACAATTTGAGTGACTCCCCTTGAATGCAGAACAATTGCTGCAACTTTGAATATATCGAAATTTATTTCCTTACACTGATACGTACAGAACTGACTATGGTATTTCCTTCTCTTTTCAACTGGCTCTAAGCATTATAAATAAGGCTAGCTGAAGTACTGGTATGTAATCTCTAAAGCCATCAGACAGTGTCCTGTTTCCTCATATAGTGCTCTCTGTAAAATATATAGGCACAGCGGGATGGACAAGCCAGTCAGCTCCAAGAATGTTGACTGGGTATGAGCCTTGAGATAAAGAGGCTATGACTCCCCAGTGCACAAAAGTTTACATACCAGAAACTGAGGTACTGGTATGTAATCTCTAAAGCCATCAGACAGTTTCCTGTTTCCTTGCATAGTGATCTTTATAAAATATATAAGCACAGTGGGATGGTAGAGTCAGTCAACTCCAAGAATGTTGACTGGGTGTGAGCCTCAACAAAGAGGCTATGACTCCCCAGGGCACAAAAGTTTACTATCAGAAACCGAAGCAGCAGCCTCCAAAAACAATTCAGTTTCTACCTTGATTGAATTATGTAAATTGATCCCTCTGCATATCTTTATTTCTGCATTTTGCAGAGATGCTTTTTTCACTACCTGACTAGCCAGTTTAAGTTACTCATGTAGTTCCCGCCATCCTCTCTGTCACTCATTCTCAAGTCACCCACTTCTTCACAAGATAATAAATTCGGGGAGAAGCTGGGGATCAGGGCCTTTGTTCGCATATCCTCATGGGGATTAGACTCGGGACTCCTTGGCTGCCCTTAACTTTAACTATGTCTTGGGGTCTTTACTCTCGCCGTGGGTTGCATTGGAGCTGGTAGATTGAAATTATCTTGCTGGGATTCCAAAAACGTCTCAGTGAGATTATAAATATAACTTCTTGGATTGTGAGGAAGACTAAAATCAGGTTTATAGTACTTAGATCACCGTACTCAATAGTTGGGACGACAATAGTTTGGAATTGATTTTTTATGACTTTTGCAATGAACACATTGAAAGCATTGTCAACCATATCTTTAGTAGGTACTGCTGTCGTTGCTGCTTTTCAGACAAGTGAGAAAGTCTTAGCTGGATCCCAAATCTTTTTAATTAGGTTGATTAAATCATGCTTTGTCCTCAAAATCCTTTGGAAGCTCAATTAACTTTTCTTGAAAATGCTGGCAAACACAAGTCACATCTGTGTAAAATCATCCAATCTGTTATTGTAAAATGTTAAGTGATCTGTAATTCTAATCATCGTAACATTGAAATGAAGGTAATATATTTTTGAATCATTGCATTTTAATTTATCCATATGTTAGATTATGCTGTAAACTTAAAACTATAAAGGTCCTTAGTGAATAAGCATGACTGACAGAATGTTCATGTTCCTCTAAAATTAATAATTTGAAAACTAACTCTGTAAGAAGATAGTATTTGGAAATACAGTATTTGGATCTTTGGAAGGGGATTAAATCCTGAGGGCAAAAATCCTTCCTAAATGTTATCATCACCCTTAGTTAGGAAAGAGACTCCAGCTAAAAGGTGATTTTCTGTGAAGAGGGGAGTTGGTCTTCACCAAAGTGTCTATGGACATCTTTTGATTTGTTTGTTTTTGTTGTTTTAAGACAGCCTAAGAAGTTACATGAATTTTTTGTCAAAAAATTTTAACATGCATCTAATTAAGCCTATAGAAATCATTTCCTATTTATAAGGAAGTGAGGAAGTAATACATTAAGTCACACAGTGAGGAAGCAAATACTGAATCTGAAAATTCTAAAAGACAGATGATATTAGGTGATTATCCTAAATTTTTAAATGTATGTTAAGGTAATGTAGTAAAAGTTCTTATATTTAGAAAACTGATGATTAGGAGTAAAGTGGTATGATAGTTGTATGTTACATTGCAATGATTTATCCAAAATTTATATACATATTGGAAACAGTTATGGCAAAAATACTTACAATTGTCGAATCTAGGTATACAGGTGTTCATCACCATGATGCAGGAGAAATATAACTCCCAATATGTTAGATGTCAAATGTGCTGAGTTCATGGTCCCACAATATTGAAGAATGACTTTGCAAACCAAAGAAGCTAGAAGACTTTTATTGGAAATATGAAGAGAAGAATATCTCCCAGATTTCCAGGAGGAGTCCTGAGTGGGTGGTCATGGAGGCCCTTTGTCTGGGGTATTTTATCCAGCAAAATCACCATGTAGGTACCATGTGGGTCAATCTATAGTCAACCTATAGGATTACAAGTATAGGTGCTTACCTAATATTGATCCAGTAGGCAAGCAAGTCATGTAATGAGGCTACATGGAAAGAACAAAGACATTTTTGGGAAAGGATGGATGACTGATTCCAACTGGACTTACCGAACCAGGTAGTGCCAATTATAATATAATTTCAAGTTACTGTTTATCCCTTAGGGAAGCAGGTGGGCCTGGCCATTGCCGCTTTATGTTGAGGCCTGGTTTCAGATGTGCCTTCAGCCACAGTGCTGATGTCTTTATTTTTGGGTTGACTTCCTTGAGAACCCAGTCCCTCTCCAATTGCATATTAATTTCTGTCTTCCTTATGTTCCTATAATAGCCCTAGATTTTCCATTTTATGTACACTTTGAAAATATTAATATACAAAAATATAAATTAAAATTATTACGACTTGAATAAAGACCTTTTAAAAATATTTGAGCTCCTCACTTTTTAATATTTCAAATTCGATTATTGTTTCATTGATAACATAAAAATTAATAAAGATTCATAATGTGAGCTAAGTCTTTTAAAGAAATTCCCTTGGTAAACTATTTTATATGCATAAACTATTCAGAATCCTTCCTGATATTTGATAGGTTATGAGTAATTTATCACTGAAAGGATTATTTTTAAACATTCATTGATGATTCTTCCTTCTCCAAGACTCTTGGTAATTAAGTTGCTGATGAATAATAAAATGATTTGTTAAGACACCTGCTACTCCTTTTTTCTGAGCTGTAACACTAGGATATGACTCTAAACTGACATTACTGGTGCTCCATCTGTTAAATAAGCAATGATGTTGAAAAAGGAATTTTTTCCCCTTTAATTAGTTGTAAGAATTTCACCTATTCACAATTGTTTTGTATTTTTTGTCAGTTAATTTTGAAAATAACTTTTGATGTACATTTTTCCTGTCCTTGCAAATGTTACATCTGCAGATAATGTTTTATGGCCATCCAGTGCACTTTCACCCATTTGTAATAAAGACTAATTGCATTATTTAATTGATTTCAATTATCTCTTACTGTTTTCTTAAAGCTATATTGCAATGGAACAAAATAATTATTTAGTTTATATTTCTTTTTATCATTGTCATAGTTGTCTCTTACACAGCTAATCATGGTAATTTTTTGAGTAGTTATTTACTATATTACATGATCATTTTTATCATTATGCAAGAACCACTGAGGACTTATCAAACATTGTATAATAGTATTGCAATTTTTAGTTTTCCTTAAATCTCTCTCTCTCTCATCTCTGTCTGTTTATCTATCTATCTATCTATCTAATCTGTCTAGCTATCTATCTAACCAAAAAATGCACACACACTTTAGGAAAAGAAAAACTTGTGTAAATATTTTAATACTAAATTTATCAAGATCTCATGAAGTTAATAAAGTTGCCTTTGTTCTCTATAATTACAAGAGGTGCTGACATTTATCTTTCAGACATTTATTAGTATGGCAAACTCCTGCTTGGGTAAACTTGGTCACTGAGATTGCTGTGCATGCATTTTCAGTTTCAGCAGTCTAGTGGGTTTTCTGCATATACAGCATCCTCTATGGTATGCCATACAACAGTAACACCATCCATGAAAAAAACCAACATACTATTTTTCTTTTCCTAAAGTGTGTATACTTTCTTTTTTGGTGAGCTCTGTGCAGAGTTTTTTGGTGGACTCTGTATGCAACATACACATGAATACACACCCACCATCTTAGTTACTTTTCTCATTGCTGATACAAAATACTGGACATCTGCAAGTTAAAGGAGCAAAGATTTATTTTGGCTCACAATTTATGGAGGTTTCAGTCCATAGTCAGTTGTCTCCATGGTAGGGTGGCAGGGCAGAGGGCGTTCCAGTGGAGAAACAGGTCATGGTGTGGCAAGCCAAAAGCAGCAAGCAGTGGCAAAAAAACTGAGAATGCCTTTTCCTTTTATCCCAAGCAGTCTACACACCTTTTGGGTGGCACTATTCACACCCGGGGTGGGAATTCTGACTTCAGTAAATTGTTTCAGCAACACCCAGAACTATGCTGAACGAATGAATGGACTAATCTAGTACCAGGCACCTTTAATCCCAGTACCATGCACCCTTGATCCAGCAGGCTCTGAAAATCCCCACCTATGAACACATGAGGCTTTGGGGGGACATCTAAGATGCAAGCCGTTGCACACACACACACACACACACACACACACACGCATGCAACCACACACATACACGTGTCCTTGCTGACTTGATCAAAATGCTCCCTTGTAAAATGTTCATTTAATTTTGATCTGTTTGTTGGCTTCATGAGAAAAAAAGTGTTGGTAGAGTAGCATATAAGTGACTGTTCATTTGTGGGAGAACCTGTAAAATCTGGTTTCAAATGCTTAATATTTGTTCACATTTTAAATTTATATCTGACATTTCAAAATAAGGACTAAGGGAGGAAATTTGTATGTTTACTTAGAATCATCATGAATGCTACCATGGAAATGCAGACAGATTGGGTGTGACATATTGGTGACTCAAATATCTTTTTCAGTGTTGTTCTTGGTGACACAATTTGCCAAAATGGGGAATATCGGTACAGTTTTGAACAAAATGTAAGCATATTCATTCATCAGTTAATATGGTAGTTAAATTCCTATGAAATTCAATATGTATTAACATTATGGAAAAATATTTTATTTTTATTTAAGAGTTTGAATCTTAACTTAGAGTACCATAAATGAGTTTTTCACCTACTTGAAAGTCCAGTGGAACATTCAGAAGTTGGACATAGTGTGCACAGTTCTTTTTTGTGCAAGCTTGTCTGCATATTGCAAAATGCCTAGCACTCTTAAATTTCAGCCTTTCTGCATCTTATCTTAATTTAGGTCCTAAGCACAACCATCATTTATCAAAACTTCAAATTTTAAGAACCTTGCCCCAGAGGTTGAGGACTGATTGCAATATTCCTTAACTTTATTTGGAAGTATATTGCCTCTTCATAAAACTGTGGCGCATAGGTGGAAGAAATTGTCCTTAACACATTGATTTGTTTAGCCAAGTTCATCAAACTTCTAGCATATTTATGCTCCAAATATGGGTTTTGTATCAGGGGACACCATAGATCTCCCCACTCTGATTTCTTCCTTCTGTCAGCCCTGTCTAATCACAGGCCTACTGATGCATGTATTGTTCAAGGTCATCCACAGTTGCCCGCACATGGGTTATCTTTCTGTCTCAACCCAGGATGGCTTGCTAAGGCCTGTGTGTCTGTTTCACTGAGGCCCCCGAGATCATCTGACATAGTCAGTACCAGCAGCCCAGGCAGTATAGAAAGATCCCTTTTCCTGTGTACAAAGCTACCCAGTCAATACCTTTACGCAATCTGAGACTTATGATTACTCACGCAGGCTAGTGCTGCTGATAGTCAGCTTCATGAAAATCAGACATTAGGTGCACTGTTGACTGTGGAAAACTGTGAAGACTTAAAATCCTGTCATGACGTGAGTGTGGTATAATTCCACATAAAGGTTAAATTATACCATCAGTTCTACTAGCCTTCAGAAGACTTATGTTCTAGTTTTGGTCTCTGAGCTCACCTAGGTGTGTGGCAACAACGGAATTCCTGACAATGAACTGAGAACTAGATGAACTTATCCATGTTGAATAATCATAGCACTCGCTTGTTCCTTTTCCTCCTGGGTGTAGAGTTTCAGCATTGAGCCTATTTCAAGGCTAAGAGCACACAATCTAGACAAGCAGGAATTCCTCAAAAAGAAAGCAACAGGCACCTGGAGCTCCCACAGTGTCCATTTGTAGATTCACTTCTACTCTCTGTGAATAAGAGGCCAAGGGTGTTTTTGGGACCTAGAAAAAAGTATGAAGCAAAGAAAATTAGACCTACTGCCCCAATATGTGATTTCAATTTAGGGTGTGCTCAAAGTGTTCCTAGCCTTGGCATAGTATAATATAATAAAAGGGAACCTTTAAAATGACACCGAAGTGTATGCACCTAATTTTATTACCACTGGTGAATCATTATAATTTTAAAGCAGAAAAGTAAAATTATCAGAATTTAATATGACAATGGTGCATAGTAAAAGGTTAGAGGGAAACTGGTTAGGAAGTTAATGGAATATCTAAGCAAGAGGAAAAGAGAGATTAAATTTGTACCACGTGGGAATGAAACATAAAACATTGATTCAAACATTTATTTATATACAGAAGCTGCCAGTGTGTGCGACAAAAGAAAGGCGGGGAGAGAGGCACTGATAATTGACAAAACTTCAAAGCTCAGGGTATAGGGGAGGTGATGGAAACACTGTTAAAGTCAGATACACATGAAAATGATTTTGTTAGACTGGGTGGGATGTTGCGTTGTTTATTTTGCAATTTTTAGGTTTTTTATGCCACCTTACCAAAAATGGCACACATACAACATAACAGGAAAACAAATACAGATTGGAAAAGTCAGAATAGAGAAAAGTAAAGTCACAATGGACAAGAGTTCATGTTGTTGATGTGAGTGAGATTCAAATTCAACTATGTGGTTGAATTTGAGACAAATATCAAGTGTGTGGTTCTTGTTAATGGGTAATGTATAGCATGCCAATTATCTGGAAATTTTCCAGTATCAAATTTTTAAAATTATGATACTTCAGATCTCTTTCTCCATCTCTCAAGTTCAATTATCCAAATCTGTTGGCTCTATTGGTTTTGCATCACTGTTTTTTGCTCTCTCTAGTCTACTTGTTTCTCAACTCATAACTTCTTATAGTTCAGACTTAAAATCCCCCCAAAAGTCTCATGTATTCAAAGATGGGACTTTTGGAAGGTGATTAGATCATGAGGTTGCTACACTCATCAGTGGATCAGTCCATAGGGGTTCATAACTGAATGTGCTGTTAGAAGGGGGAATCCAGCTGGAGGAGGTGGGTCACTGGGGGCATGTCTTTGGAAGGTACATCTTTCACTTTGGCCCTTATCTTCCTTTTGCTTCATGGTTGCCAGGGTTGAGCAGCCTCTCTTCTACCATTCCTTTCTACCATGAAATTTCTGCTTGGAGCCAGCTGATCATGCATTACTTGAACTCTCTGAAACCATTAACTAAAATACACCTGTCCTCCTTGCATCATGTGGGTCAGATTTTTTGTCCTAGCAACAGGAAAGCTGACTAATACATAACTGTAACAAATATCCCTTGGTATTCCTGGTGGATTGGTCCCAGGACCCTCTCAGACTAGATAAATCTGCAGATGCTTAAGTCCCTTATGATGTAATGTTTGCCGATAACCTATGTAAACACTCTGGTATACTTTGTATCTCTCTAAATTATTTGCAATATCTAATTCAATGCAAATATCATGTGATGAGTTGTTTTAGTGTATTATTTAGAGAATAATGAGTTATTTTCAGGAGAAAGATCTGTACATGTTCATTTAAGTGCAAATTTTTCCTTTGTGATTTTTATCCATGATTCTTGAATCTGTGGATGTAGAATCACAGATAGGACTGAACCTACTTTGTTTGAGCCACCTCCTGTTGCAACTATCTACAGTTAGCTCCCTTCCCATTTTGTTTCTGTATAGCAGCCAGAGATCTCCTGTATCCACCACAGACTGACTACCCTGTGGGGCCGTAAAGGAGTCCTGCTGTCCTATGGATAGTGGCAGATCCCCGCTGGCTAACCTAGCTCTCTCTTCAGGGACTTTGACTCTTGGGAGGAATGACAAAGACAGAAACATGGTTAGGGTTCATTATCTCGGGCACTGTGCTCAGACAAGGTCACAGGGCTGATCTTGGTGACTGCATTTCCAGTGTTACTGTTTGTATTTCTGAATTTGAACCCCTTGCCCTTGTACTGCACCTGTTAGCTTCTGGCATCCTTCCCCTAAACTGAGTTTTGTTTACTTCAGCCAGAGTAGGCTTGTACTTACACTCTGTCATCCTCCTGACCAGCTCCTACTGCTCTTTCAGGCCTCAGCTAAAATGTCATCTTTTTTATCCTTCCTTGTGAAGAAGGTAGAATTTCATGTGCATTCACTTCCATTACCCCTTTCTCCTCTCAGGCTTCATGTTTTTAGTAGGAAGAACCACTTTATCTTATCTACATATAACTATTTGTCCTCTTAGCTCTTGTTTCCTTTTTTTTTTTTTTTTTTTTTTTTTTTTTTTTTTTTTTTTTTTTTTTTTTTTTTTTAGTACTGGGAATGAAACCCAGGGCCTTCTCACTGAGTTACTCCCCCAGTCTTTTTAATGTGTTTGTTTATTTGTTTTAGTTTCTTTCTTTTTCTTTCTTTCCTTTTTTTTTTTTCAAGAGTCTTGCTATATAGTCTAGGCCAGCCTTGAACTCACTATGAGACCCAGGCTGACTTCATACTCATAGCAACCTGCAATCCTGCCTCAACCTCCAAAGTGCTGGGATTACAGACATATGCCAACACACCTGGACTTTTTTTCTTTTCTTTTCTTTTTTTTTTTTGACAAAGTATTGCTAAGTTGTCTAGGCTGATATCAAATTTGTGATCCTCCTGCCTCAGCCTATGAAATAGTCGGGATTATAGGCATGTGTCATTGCATCTAGCTTCTAATTTTTAAGTTTGTATATTTAATTTTGTGATTATATTTACAGCAGTTATTTATTTGTAAGTCTGTGTACTTAATTCATTTGAGTTTTGTTTTAATTCTTAATTTAAAAATTTTTTATTTTAAAGATAATGAAATCCAACAAAACAAAACAGAACAAAGCCAACCAAAACAAAACAGCAAAATTGATGCAGAACTTCAAAGCAGGATACTAGGAAAACAACAATAGCTACCACAGTGTATATTGTTGTCTTCACAATAGTTGTCCATTCCATCAGGTATAGCAAAGTCAAGCCAAAAGCAAAAGAGAATAAGACCAATCAAAACAGAATACTGAATAAAGCAAAACAATTCGTCAGAAAAAAGCAAAACAGTGAGAACAATATTGAATTTCAAAGACAAGGCAGAAAGAAATCCGCCATATTTGCTATATTGCATGCTGTTATCCTCCTAAGAGATGCCCCAGGCCTGCAAAATCAACAAACAATACAAGCATTTACTTGCTTTTTGTACCTTAGTTACTATCAACTCAGCCTGTCCTCCAAACCAGCTGGTTGCTTACCCGTGTGGCAGAAAGGGTGTTTGTTTCTCAGCCCAAGGGTCAGTAGGCTCATGGGAGGCGCTGTTTGACTTTTCTCTTCCTGGAACTCACACAGCTTGCATGGCTTACCAAAAAGGCTGGCTAGTTGCCTCTTGTTGGGTTCTCCCATCCCCAGCATGGCCAATTCTAGGGAGGCACTGACTTTTTTTCCTTGAACTCGCACTGCTTGCATGGCTTACCAGCAAATGCTTAACTTTGAATTCCTTCAGTCAACCAAATATCTACCAGTAGTTTTCTTTCTAAGTCTTTGTCCTTACCATGAACACATGATCACCTCTTTGACTGGAAATGGGATTCTTAATTGCCTTCTAACTCCACCTCTATCTTTACAAATTCTCCATTATCTTTGAGATGTGTTGAAAAGTCTCAGGAGGCAATTTAATTTTGGTCTCTTTTATGGAAAGATATTTTTCCTCTTTTCTACTTGGATATTTGAAGGAATTTATATTTACATTGGGACAACTGGAGGTCTGGGGTTGGATCTTCTGTGGTTTCACATTTTCTATTTGCAAAATTTATATTCTGCATTGATACTTGTAAATTGCTTATGGTGGGTAATTTTATTACTAGTATCAAGACCTCTTTAGGAAATGACTACTTTACAGAGATGCCTTCTAGGGGTAGTTGGTTTTTTGCTTTTGAATCTATTCCAAGATCCTGCCTTTTCAATTTATTATGGATGAGAGGTTGCCACCTGTTTGGCTTAGTAGTGCTAGTACCCTGGTACTGGAATATGGTATTGTTTATGATCCACAGACAATCTTGATATTGGCATACAAGGAAAAGCAATTGATCACAACAGCTATTTCATTGTTGGCTAAAACAGTACATTAAGTAATAAGAATAGCATCAAGTACAGTCTAGAAAATGACAAAGTGTGACAATTTAATTTGCCACCTTTAACAATATGTATGAGATTTACAGTTATATAATAAAATCTAAAACAAAGCAGAAAATTTTATACAGTAAATATTCCTGCAGTAGAGGGTGATTTTACCCTCAGGGGAGAAAATTTAAAAGGAATAAGAGGAAAACATAGAGAAATGAAAGAAGAGAAAGAGAAGCAAGGCTGAAGAACAAAGAAAAATTACTTGAGCTTTGGGAGACTGGTGAAGAACGCAGGAGGTAAAGAAAGAAGGGAAAAACAAAAACAAAACAAAACAAAACAACTAAAGAAATTTTCCCACTCATGAAAAAGCAAAAACAAACAATTGAGAGAAGAAAATAAAAGCAAA
The DNA here is from genome assembly GCA_004363535.1 of Dasyprocta punctata. NCBI lineage: Eukaryota > Metazoa > Chordata > Mammalia > Rodentia > Dasyproctidae > Dasyprocta > Dasyprocta punctata. The sequence continues at coordinate 40,779 of RJWM01006013.1, forward strand.
GAAATAACAAAGAGAGATTTCTCTATGAGTTTGAGATTGTGTCTATATTCTGTGGCCTATAGTTTTGTTGTAGGGTCCAATTCAAGCTGTGTCTTTGCTGTCACTGGTAGACAAAGGAGGCAGAGAGAGTTCAGATCCATGCTGGATGATCCCAGCACCCCTGCAGTAGGAGTATGGCGGAGTGCCAGTTCTGGTGCTTTCAACTCCATACAAGTTTAGGCTGATCCTGGCCTCTGGTTGTGGCACTGGGGCCTGAGTTGTTCAGCCTATAATACTTCGGGTATCTCTTGCTGGCTTGACCTTGGCTCCCTGACCCTGCTTGTCTTCTCTCACCCAGTCACTAGGATTCCTGAGATGAAGCCAACTCATGGTTTCTCTGAGTCCCAAGTTCAGTTGACCCCTCACTAAAATGGCATCTGGCCAAGGACCCTCTCCAGGGGACATAGCAGATACTTGGACTGGAGTCACTCACCAGCTGTTGTAGCTCACAGCATCCACTGCTCCATTCCACTGGTGCATTTCTCCCTGGAGGCCTCTGAAGCCACCTGCCCTTACTGTGGCTCTGTAGATTCGAGCCTCCTCTCAGGCTGGAAGCTGGGAACTGAGGAGCATGTTCAGTTCGCCATCTCCTTTTTCTGCACAGAGTTCTGTGCCTTCACTTTCTCTGCAGACTCCAATTTTCTCTTCAGACCCTTCATGGGTCCTGGGGGTCTGCCTCCCTCTTTTTCTTCCTCAAGTTGTTATATTCCAGTGTCTGAATTCTGAATGTCAGAGAGGTTGATTTGTTGCTGTTTACAGCTCTGCCATCTTCCCAGAAGTCCTGGAATCTTTCACTGCCATTCTTAAAAGATGCTTACATTCAGGGTGTCAGTGCCCTTTGTCGGGGAGCTAAACATACACTCTCCTGGATGTATGCTTTAGAGTAGCAATTATTTTCTATCAGAATTTAGAATATTATTGCATTGTTATTCCAAATCCATTATTGGAGGTAATATCTAATGAGATATTAGTGTTCAATGCATCTCTTGTTCCTTTGTAAGTAATTATCTTTTCACTCTGACTCTCTATTTTCATGTACCAAATTGACAGTGTTAGAGGCAATACAATGTTTATCCTTAATTTTTCTTTAGCGGCATTTTTCTATGCTATTTTGAGTGCAAGACAATCATGATGTCTTCCAAAGGCCAAAAAAAAAAAAAAAAAAAGATGCTTAAAGAATAATCCATCCTCTAGGGCATGAAATTTTTACAATTTCCAACACTACCATCCTTTAAAAGTCTTCTGTTAGTACAATAAACTTCAAATACATTAAAACTTATACATATATCACTTTTTCTTTTTTAAATTATAATTTATCATATAAATAACTTGCTTTCACTGATCAACCAATATAATGAAAATTGCTTGGATATCTTGCATTGGGATGGAATGCAGTATAATTTTCCCATCAGTATTAATAAAACATTTTGTGCTTAATGACTTTTCATTTAATAGAAACATCTTTAATAATAAATTAGTATCACTAAACAAGAGATAAAAGAATTCCTCTTCTCTATGATCTCTCATTCATTCTTAATTTCAATTATATGTAAATTATTATTCACATTTTATTTTTCATACTTTTATCAACTTTTTTGATACTCAGCTCATTGTTTTTCTGTGTTACTTTCTGGATTATTTATTGAATTTTTCTTTTCTAGGTCTATGTACTTTTTTCAGTTCTATATACTTTAATATTCTATTTTATTAAGCTTTTGAAATTTAATGACTGCATTTTTATTTCTAGATATTCTGTACGATTCTTTGGAACTTTTCTTCTTTTTTGAAGTGTCGTGTTCCTTCCTCGTGTTTTCAGTTTCATCTTCAATTTCCTTAAATATTTATTTCAGACCTGATAATTCCGTTGGCTGAAATTCTTAGGAGTCTAATTCTAATGTTTGTTGTTATTTCTGACACTTACTCGTAAATTAAAGCTTTCTTATATTTTGTTGAGAACTCCAAACAGATCTTGAGCCAAATTTACAACTTTTCCTGTAAATAATTGTTTCAGGAGACACATTCTTAACTTCAGTTTTCAGGATGCTTATCACTTTTCCTTCAATCCTAGAACAATTTTAGGCCTATTTGCTTATTTTTAATTTATCTCTAGTTTAGGAACTATTTGCTAGCACAGTGTTTGCTAGTAGACCATGTGGAGTGTTAAGTGTTAACACTTAGGTGTTAACAGACATTCCCAATCAATTCTGTACCTAATATTCAGGGTGACAGATACAGTTCCTGGTGCCTGGCCAACATTTATCTCTGTGGATATGAAGAACTAAACTGTGTTATTTTCCTGTGCTGCTTTCAGTATACTAAAACGTCAAATAAAGAGCATTCTAGAGTTTTTACATGACAAACACTTGCCTACAACATTGAGTCTCCAAGGGTGATCCCTGGACCAACAGCAGCTACTTTGTCCAAGAACTTGCCAGAATTGTGAATTTCTCTGGAGAACCAGTGAAGGTATGGCTCCTAATAAGTTCTCCAGAGAATCGTTATGAATGCTGAAGTTTGGGAGCCACTGTTCTACATCCATTTTCCCGAGGCAACTAAACCCAGGATAGAACCCTGAGGCAAGCTGTGAGCAGTTAAATTAGTCCCTGTCTTAGTTACTTCCTTCATTGCTGGAATACGGTATTTGACAACTGAAACTCAAAGAAGAAAATGTTTATTTTGGCTCACAGTTTATAGATGTTTTGGCCCATTGTTGGCTGGCTCTAAGGCAGGGCACCAAGGCACACTGTAGAGGAAAACTGCTCATGGCATTGTGGCTGAGAAAAAGTAAAGTGAGAAGTTGGAAGGGAAATAAAACCTTTCAGCCCATGTCCTCAGTGACCTACCTCTTCTGATTAGGCCCTACCTCCTAATAGCAAGTTAGTCATAAGCCACGTAATCTAATCACTTTCCAAAAGCCCACCTGTGAGTGCATGAGGTCCTTGGGAAACACCTAGATATAAAGGATAACATGCCACACCTATCCCCCAAAAGACTCATGTGTATCCCTTTATGCAAAAATACATTTAATTTTGTAAGAGTCGCCATAGTCTTAACAGTTTCAGCACTGCTGAAAACTCCAAGTTCAAAGACGCCTATAAAATTTAAGGCAAACTTATAGCTATGAGTCCTTGTAAAAAAATCAAAGTTAAACACTGCTGACATACAAAGGTACAAGGTAAACATTTCCACTCCAAAAGGGAGAAATGGGGGACAAAAGGGAATGGCACCAAGCAAGACTGAAACCTAGCAGGGTAAACATTAAATCCTACAGTTCCATGACCATCACCTGGGGTTTTGACTAGCTATGAACTCCAAAGTACTTGGGTGTTCTTACCCTGGTGGTATTGCTAGTGGTTGTAGCCCTTAGCTTCTCTCTTGCGATGGCTTTGCTCAGCTCATATGATGTCCCTTAGATGTTCCATGTTCTATACCTCTTCATCTTCTGGGGTCTCCACTGCACTTTTTCCTTTACTCTCACTGATTCAGGCACTGCTCTCTCAGAGAAACACTGACTGGTTTCCCAAGCTTTCTTCTGAAATCTAGTTGGAAGTCTCTCTGACTCCACAACTCTTTCATTCTGCATGCCTGTAAAACCATCACAGTGTGGGTAATGCCAAAGTCTGCTGCTACTTTGAGCAGTAGCCAGGTGTCTTGATTATTTTTTACTTGTTGCTGAGATGAAACACTTGACACCCAAAATTAGGGAAGGAAAGGTTTATTTAGCTTACAGTTTTTGGAGGTTTTAGTCTACAATCAGCTGACTCTAAGGCAGGGTGGCATGGCACAGGGACAGCACTTTAAGGCAGCAACTGAACAAAAGCAGCCAAAGTAAAAGGAGCAAGAACAAGCCTCTTCTCCTCCTTTATATAGTACACAGGACACCCCCCCCCCCAGGGTGGGTGTAGCATTCACAAACATCCTTGTCTTCCTTTGCACAGGATGAGGATGTTTACAAAGTAAGAACCCTGGCTCCCTGCTGAGTCTCTCAGCTAAACTTTTGGTCTTCTCAAATTGACACAATGGCCAGGTAACTGCTTATGCTCTACACCCCAGGATGTAGAGCTGCTGCCTTACTTAATTAAGCTGCTAGACTTCTCAAGTTGACACAATATATAAATGATATCCCTTAGATGTTTCACATTCTATACCTCTTCATTTTCTGGGGTCTCCACTGCACTTTTTCCTTTATTCTCACTGATTCAGGCACTGCTCTTTCAGAGAAACACTGACTGGTTTCCCAAGCTTTCTTCTGAAATCTAGTTGGAAGTCTCTCTGACTCCACAACTCTTTCATTCTGCATGCCTGTAAAACCATCACAGTGTGGGTAATGCCAAAGTCTGCTGCTACTTTGAGCAGTAGCCAGGTTTTCTTGTGTCTTTGGAGTAGGACTCTCTGAGTGCCTGAACAGCTGAACACTGTGAGCTGCATCCTGGGAACAAAGTCTTTCACATTTGCAATTTTTATCCTGTGAAGTTTGGGGCCTTTTGGGTTCTTCTCATGTTTGCAAGGGAAGGAGAATCTGTAGAACAAGGAGAGGGGGTCATGTGCCAAGTGCTATACAGAAAGGGTTATAATGATAGTATCACCAGGCAAGAGGAGATGGTGCTCTTTTTCCTAATTTCTTTGCCTGTCAGGACTATACAAACAAGAGTAGGTGGTGACCTTTTTAGGGATAAAGGATCTATCTAGGGATGAAAATGCACACAATCATGGTAACCACTGTTGTTTTACTA